>OMKI01004599.1:5750-19411 GCA_900302315.1 Phycis blennoides
CATTTTGATTGGTCTATGGATACGATCTATAAAATGTTGCTGAAAACTGTGTGTGTGTGTGTGTGTGTGTGTGTGTGTGTGTGTGTGTGTGTGTGTGTGTGTGTGTGTGTGTGTGTGTGTGTGTGTGTGTGTGTGTGTGTGAGAGAGACGTTGTGGTATAACCCCGGGGGGGGGGGCGACGGTGGTTCGCATGTCGAAGTGTCCTTGAGCAAGACACTGAACCCCAACTTGCTCCCCGGGCTGCTGAACATAGCAGCCCACTGCTCCTATGTACCATAGGACGGGTCAAATGCAGAGAACAAATTTCCCCGCTGTGGGATGAATAAAGTATAATAATAATAATGTACCGCTTTGCACTGATTTTGACGGTTGGTGTCGTTTCCTCCTGCAGGATCTGTATTGTGTCCGTAGTGACTTGGGCAACCTGCTCAAAGCCCTTGGGCGATTGGAGGAGGCCAAGGTATGTCGTCGGGGTGACACTTGTAAAGCCGTTTTGTGTGTTTTATTTTTGTGTTTGTTTGTTTGTTTTTTTGTTTTTTTTGCACTATGCTCAGGCAATATAGATTTTTATTTAATGCAGCCTCATTTATCCCCCCATTTCTAAGTCCCTTCCATGGCCTCACCCAGGCTTAGCTACAGCCTCATAACACACGTTGGCGTTCTCCGTACTCCGAGATGCAGTAAACCTCCCACACATAGCGGACAGGAACATTCAGGAGCATTAGATTAGATTAGATTACAGGATTGAGAAATAATTTTACCCCCACCCCCCCCAACAAGTCATACCTTTTTGTCTCTTGTCTTCTCGGACAGCCTACATTTTTCTTTCTATACTTAGCGTAACTAACGGGCACGTTGCCCTTCTGTCCACCTCCACCACTGGCTGCCTTAGTCCCCAAATTCCCTTTGTTGACCCCTGACCTCTTACCAGGTCTCTCCCACCCCTTTTTGGAAGAAAGGCTCGAGTTTTTTTCAAATTCACTAAGTGTATGAAGTGTCCTTTTTGAATCGTCATTCTCTATGCTGAGTACAGCAGACTGTGGAGGAAAATCGCTGGCTCGGTCTTTGAGGAATAAATGAACTGAAGTTAGTTCATCAATGCAATCCAACAGATAAGATGGTCTCTAACCATAACGATGCACTCCATTATCGTCCATGTAAGCCCAAATAGATGACAACCCCACGCTGACTTTGGCACAAAATCCTACCTCTTTGCTTTATCTTTTCTTTTCTTTTTGTCTAGTACTTTTCCTTTTTACCATCTGAGCATTCATAGGGCCACCAATCCCTAGTCTGGGCCAAGCACTAAGATGTGGAGTCGTCTCTCTGGTTGAAGGCCATCTTATCTGGTGCTAGAGGGGGGTTCAGGAGTAGGGAGAAGCTCCAGGGAGTCTCAAGCTCCCCCTGCTCTGTCGCCCCGCCCCCCCGCGCGCACGCTAAGGTCCGGTGGAGTGTGCGCGCTCATGAGCTGTCTTCCTGACCCTCAGCGGCGCCCCGTCATGGCTCACCCAAGGCCCCCCCCGCCGCGCTCCCTACAGGCCCCGATCCAGGGTGGGTTGCAAGCACCATGCCCCCACCGCCCTATCTGTAAGGCACCACCCCGTGGCGGTGGGTAGTACCGGGAGGGTTAAGGCCCGCGTGTTTCCCAGTGGGTTGTCCCCGGAGGCCGGGGGGAGGCCGACGCTGCGCCAGGCGGACAGCTCAGTATCTGCACTCCACCGCCTGCGTCAGATGCTGCGTTAGAGAGTGGACCGTGAAACCGTGCGGAGCAACAGCAATGACCTCTTCATTTCAGAGCTGTGGAGGCATCTAGATACCAATGATTAAACCACAGGCTTCTTTTCCCCCACCCCCTCGCCACAATCTCATTGGCCAGGAGTCAAGAGACAGGACCAAAAAAAAAGTATAGGAGCCGTTTGAAAAAAAAAAAGATCTCAAGACGAGTAATAATTATTATTTTTCCTTTTGAATATGCAATGATATGATACCCAAGGAAATGTGATCAGTTCATTTGGGGAAGATCAAGCCAGCAACCCTTCCTCCTATTCTAGACTTTGTTAAAGTGGGTTAAAACTACAAAACAATTCCTAATGGCAGCACATCAAAGCCTTTCTTCCCTCCCCAACCCTTTTTTGTTCAGGCATTCTTTTGTGTGAAAACCATTCATTGCATGGATGACAGTTTTAAGAACATTTCCAGAAGTTCAACTGATTCGTTTTGTTTCCCACATGAACACAAAGAATGTACCTTTTTTTTTTATTTTAATTTTTTTATTTTTTGCAAACTTATACTAATGATCTTGTGTTCTGATCTTTGTCTCTTTTGGTTTCTTCCACAACTGATATTGTTATTTAGAAGGTTTCAGGTGGGTGACTCTATTCCTGCGTAGGTGCCTGCCGGAAAGGAACACTAGGGCAGCATCAGTCCTCCTCTCCAGTCAGCTGCGGCCACCACTCTGACAAAGTCCAAACATATGGTAACGGGTTTGTAACTGCCAGCTAAAGACAAAAGAACAAAAGTAAAACCACCTTCTCACTACCATGCTCCTCTTGTCTTGTGGCTTCCTTTGAGGAACAAAAAGACCACCAAAAAAAAAAAACCTAACGTAACAGAATGTAAGTACAGTACGAAAAGTACAGTACAAATTCCTAATTTTGAAATCTCTCTAGAAAACCAGACACTTGATTGACCTGTAAAAAAAAGAAAGTAAGAATCCTCTAACACATGCTGGTTATTTTTCCTGTTTTGATTTATTTTTCCTTTATTCGGAGTTGCAGCGTTCTGATGGTCATACACGTAAACGCGCTGTGAGTCTGCAGTAGCGCACGGGCAGCGCAGCGATTACCTCCCCCAAGTCAACCAAAAGGAACCATGCGCAAGCTCGCGAACCCATGCCCCCCTCCCCCCCAGCACACTTCCTCGGCCTGTCTGTTGCGGACCTTGCCCAGCCCTCAGCCAGCTTGCACCTCAGCATCCTCGCACCTCTGACAAGATACATTTGGCGTTCACTTTGTTCATACGGCTAACAATAAACCAATCCCGTTGGCCCTGGCAGCTGTTTGTTGCGCTAAATTGATTTGTTGCCAAGCGTACACTTGACTTGTCCCAACATTGTGCAAAAGGGGAGACCGCACCAGCCGTGTTCTCCCTGCCCATCTATTGTCCTGAGGTGGGTGCTAAGTGTGTGCCAGCTCAGTGCTGCCGGGGATCAGCCAGGGCCTCTGGGCCTGCAGCCGTCTCTACTGGCCAGACAGCAAGCGCAGCGAGCGGCAATGACCCCTGCGGGGTCGCGCGAATAGCAGAATGAGGGAGATGGACGCCACACCTCTGCGCCCGCGTGGATTTGTGCGCATGCATTACAGGGACCTTCATCTGCACACAGCGTTCTTGATCCAAGGTTGTGGGGAAATTATTCCTGTTAAAAAAAACAAAAAAAAAAGCATACAAATGACTTTTTTTTTTTAAGGTTCTTACATAATGGTTACCTCCATTCATGCCAGAGGACATAACTGTGGGATGAAGACCTGTGTGTGGGTTGTGGTTGGATCAGCGCAGCGTAGGAATAAGCAATGCAGCTTAGCGCGGCAGACTAAAGCGCACGCAAGCCCATGCTGCAGACTCGCTTTTTGCTTATTTGGAGAACGGTGTCTAATTCTGCTTTTCTCTGGCCTTTTTCTTCTCTTCCTCTTCCCTTTCCTCTCGTCTCCCGACACGTCGCCTCTCTCTCTCTCTCTCTCTCTCTCTCTCTCTGTCTCTCTCTGTCTCTCGCTCTCTCTCTCTCTTTTCTTTTTCTCTCGCTCGATCGATCTGTTTCTCTCCTTTCCTGTTTCTCTTTGTCTATTGTAAACCCATTCAAGGCTTGTTACCTGAAAGCTATTGAGACTCAGCCCAACTTCGCTGTGGCTTGGAGCAACCTGGGCTGTGTGTTTAATGCCCAGGGCGAGATCTGGCTCGCCATACACCACTTTGAAAAGGTCAGCGGTCACATAAAAAAAATCCCAAATTTTTTGGTATGTGAAGTAATTGTTTCCGTTGACGTATTCTTCTCTATCCGTTTGATTTTAATGATGTTGGTCCTGCGTCTTCTAGGCTGTGACCCTGGATCCCAATTTCCTCGACGCTTACATAAATTTAGGCAACGTTTTAAAAGAGGCCCGCATCTTTGACCGGTAAGTCTTGACATTCAGAATGTAACGCTGTCAGACTCTATTGTAATTCATATAACAATTGACACCCCACCTTGACACACCGAGTTATATTTAGAAAAACACGTCGTGGATGTTGTAAACCTTGATCTACTGCCCTGTCTACATGTATAAAAATAGATGGAATCAGTTCCGCTTTCAGAGGCAGGACTCTGGCCTGAGTGTGCCTTCATTAACCCATCGCTCATCTACATGGGAAGCTGTTTCCCAACTAGGATGTATATTTTACAAGGGCTATGACAAGAATAATGGGGGGGAATATGTCTGTTACTCCCAACAATCATATTGAAGGGTATTTATTGGTTGTTTTCCCTTACACTAACAGGATGTTTTGCCATGGCCTTATTCCTTTTATCTTTTTTTTTAGGATTCTTGATCTCCTTGGTTCTTCTGCCTCCTGATTCATTTATTTTAGTTTTTCAGCTGTAACTACAATTCATTCACTGGCTGTGTTGTTTTCAGAGCGGTCGCTGGCTACTTGCGGGCCCTGAGTCTCAGTCCCAACCATGCTGTTGTCCACGGAAACCTGGCCTGCGTCTACTATGAGCAAGGCCTTATCGATCTGGCTATCGACACCTACAGGCGGGCCATTGAACTGCAGCCCCACTTCCCCGATGCCTACTGTAACCTAGCCAATGCCTTGAAGGAGAAGGGCAATGTAAGAAATCCAGCCAAATATAGTTTTGGGGTAATTGCCTGTCTGACAAAGACATTCTCCAAATATAGAAAAGATGCATTACTCAACACCTCAGACTTTTTTTTAAATACTCCACGCTTTACTCGTACGCACCCGCGTTTCGGGGCGTCCCTGCCCTTCGGGATTTTGAACCCCTGTGCGCTTTCCTCCAGGTCTCCGAAGCGGAAGAGTGCTACAACACGGCGCTGCGCCTGTGCCCCACCCACGCCGACTCCCTCAACAACCTGGCCAACATCAAGCGGGAGCAGGGGAACATCGAGGAGGCCGTGCAGCTCTACAGGAAGGCCCTGGAGGTGAGCACCGCGACCGGCGCGTGGCCTTTCTGGGGATGGAATACGTCGTTCCGCGCGTTTTGACGCACAGGCTTTCCCCGTCCCGACAGGTGTTCCCCGAGTTTGCCGCGGCTCACTCCAACCTGGCCAGTGTCCTTCAACAGCAAGGAAAGCTGCAGGAGGCCCTGATGCACTACAAGGAGGCAATCAGGTGAGCGACCCGGCCGTCCGTCAAACAGACCACCTGAAGAACTGATGCCGTGGCCGTGCGGCCTTTGGAGCCTTTTTTTTGAGAGACGCCCTTTTTTTGTCTCCCGCTTTAGGATCAGCCCCACGTTTGCCGACGCCTACTCCAACATGGGCAACACGCTGAAGGAAATGCAGGACGTCCAGGGAGCGCTGCAGTGCTACACCCGCGCC
This sequence comes from Phycis blennoides, assembly GCA_900302315.1. Lineage (NCBI taxonomy): Eukaryota > Metazoa > Chordata > Actinopteri > Gadiformes > Phycidae > Phycis > Phycis blennoides. The sequence continues at coordinate 11,345 of OMKI01004599.1, forward strand.
ATTCAGATCAACCCCGCGTTCGCGGACGCGCACAGTAACCTGGCCTCCATTCACAAGGTAGGCGTCACGCCTGACACTAGCAGCTTTGCTCTCCTTAAAACAACCTTTTTTTTTTTTTTTTTTTTTTAAAACAGGGAAAGTGTAAAATACATGGCAATCTCCTTTTTTTCCCTAGGATTCGGGCAACATTCCAGAGGCCATAGCTTCCTACCGCACGGCCTTGAAACTCAAGCCAGACTTCCCCGACGCCTACTGCAACCTGGCCCACTGCCTCCAGGTACGCCTCGTCCCCGACCCCCTGGTTGTGTGTCTCTCTCGGTCTCTTGGGACACGTGCAGCGTGTTTTTGAACGTGGCTCCCTCCTCCCCTCCTCCCCCCCCCAGATCGTCTGTGACTGGACAGACTACGACGAGCGCATGAAGAAGCTGGTGAGCATCGTGGCCGACCAGCTGGACAAGAACCGCCTGCCCTCGGTGCACCCCCACCACAGCATGCTGTACCCGCTCTCCCACGGCTTCCGCAAGGCCATAGCCGAGCGCCACGGCAACCTTTGTTTGGACAAGGTACACGCCCTGATAAAAGCAAGTACATTTTATATCCTACTCAGTTGGCTTGCAAGGTTACTGGTAATGGCTGGGGCTGCCTGCGGGGGTCATGTGCTAGGTAAGAGTAGGGTAGTGCGTTTTTTTAGATTGGTGCGCTGTGTGTTTTTTTACATAAAGGACAATTGTATATTTTTGAAAGCAGCTTGCGGAAACTGGTGCATGCACGGGGTGTTGTGTGTTGGGACGATTACTGACTTGGATTTGTGAAGGCTTTGCTCCACTGTTTAGTGTTGGCCTGAGAGACAGTCAGGATACTGCTGCGCTCACTGCTTAGGAACGCCTCTCCTGCCGCAGCCGTGGACGCTAACACCGGGCTTTCCTTCCACAGATCAATGCTCTTCACAAGCCTGCCTTTGAGCATCCCAAGGACCTGAAGGCCAGCGGCGGTCGTCTGCGCATTGGTTATGTCAGCTCCGACTTCGGCAACCACCCCACATCCCACCTGATGCAGTCCATCCCTGGCATGCACATCTCTGACAAGTTTGAGGTGAATGCCTTTTGGATTTCAGGATGAATTCAGACCTACTTGAGGGAAGAACATGAGACCTATTGACTTGATGGGGGTGTTTTGGTGTTTCTTTATTTAATAACTTGCTTTCTTTTTTGCCCATCCCAAGGTGTTCTGCTACGCCCTCAGTCCAGATGACAGCACCAACTTCCGTGTCAAAGTAATAGCTGAAGCCAACCACTTCACAGACCTCTCACAGGTGCGACCGTTTTGAATAATCTTTCCGGGACCCTCGCCGTCTCGTTTCCGCCTTTTCGGGTTTAGCCGTCTCGCGCTCACCGGCCTTTCCCTCGATCAGATCCCTTGCAACGGAAAGGCAGCTGACCGCATCCACCAAGACGGCATTCACATCCTGGTCAACATGAACGGATACACCAAGGGAGCCCGCAACGAGCTGTTTGCCCTGCGCCCCGCTCCCATCCAGGTCAGTGGGATGCCTCGCCTTCTCAGTAACGTGTAGAAACCGACAAACTCATTAAAGCCACGGCTGGTGCATTGTGATGTGGGTGTCGGTCATTTTAAACCCTGCCTTTGCCCCCCCCCCCCATCAGACCATGTGGCTGGGCTACCCGGGCACCAGCGGGGCCCCCTTCATGGACTACATCATCACCGACAAGGAGACGTCCCCTGTGGAAGTGGCCGAGCAGTACTCTGAGAAGCTGGCCTACATGCCCCACACGTTCTTCATCGGAGACCATGCCAACATGTTCCCCCACCTTAAGGTGCATCGTTTTGTTTACATTTAGAATGGCGTCGTTATTGGTTGCAGGCAGTATTTGTATTTTTTTTTTCTTTTTTTTTCTGTGGATCAATACTAACCATTTTATCCATTTAACAGAAAAAGGCAGTGATTGACTTCAAGTCTAACGGACACATCTTTGACAACCGCATTGTGCTCAATGGTATTGATCTGAAGGCCTTCTTGGATAGTCTGCCGGACGTCAAGGTAGTGAAGGTGAGTGCACGTCAATGAGCCAAACGCTTAATTACACCACTTAACCTACACCGCAAGAGCACACGCAATTTCATCCTGTCCAACTTGCGTTTGGCAGATGAAGTGTGACATCAACCAGGAGGCTGTTGCGGACTCCAACGGAGCTCTGTCCATGCCAGTCATCCCCATGAACACAGCAGCCGAGGCCATCATCAACATGATCAACCAGGGCCAGATCCAGGTCACCATCAATGGCTACACTGTCAGCAATGGCCTGGCCACCACACAGGTAGGAAAGACCTGCAGAGACATGCAATGCATTGGTTTTGACATTTTGTTCCCCCCGTTTACTTTTTCTTTTATCCATAATTTTACCACCCAAATAACTATAACTTACTACTAAAAATGGCTCCAGAACAGCCCGAAATTCATGGACACGGCCAAGAGCAGCGCTTAAATGTACTATGCTGCTTTTCCAGATATTTTCTGCCAACTGCCTTGTAAAGTCTGGAACGTTGGCCAATCAGGTATGAGGTGTTGATTAGAAAGGACCACAAATCAAATCTAGTGGGAAGGTTGGTGGTGGTGCTGTCACCTTTACTTGGTTACTGGACGGGTCCCCTTTACTTGGTTGCTGGACTGTGTCTTTCCTGGGCAAAATAGGAGGGCACTCGCAATGCAACCGAAACTGCAAACGGTGCCTAAATGTGAACGGTTCAGGGCCATGACCAAAAAAAACGAACCAAACTTTGTCTGAGCCGTTGCCCCCCTGAGAAAACACCAGTTACCCACAATCAGTGGCTGAGAATGTGTATTCCTAAGGCACCATGTGACCCGTCACATCTAGATCAACAACAAGGCAGCCACCGGAGAGGAGGTTCCCCGCACCATCGTGGTGACCACCCGCTCCCAGTACGGCCTCCCCGAGGACTCCATCGTCTACTGCAACTTCAACCAGCTCTACAAAATCGACCCCCCTACCCTGCAGATGTGGGCCAACGTAAGGACCGTGACGCGCCCGGTGCCGTCTTCACTCCCAATGGGCTCGGGACGGTCGGAACCCTCCTTTTACGCAAGACTGGATATTGTCGCCCTTGAGTCACACGAGGTTGTTCTCTCTTTCTCAGATCTTGAAGCGGGTGCCCAACAGTGTGCTGTGGCTGCTCCGCTTCCCGGCCGTGGGTGAGCCCAACATCCAGCAGTACGCCCTGAACATGGGCCTGCCCGCCTCCCGCATCATCTTCTCCCCGGTGGCCCCCAAGGAGGAGCACGTCCGACGGGGCCAGCTGGCCGACGTGTGCCTGGACACGCCGCTGTGCAACGGCCACACGACAGGCATGGACGTCCTGTGGGCCGGGACTCCCATGGTCACCATGCCGGGTAAGGCCCCCCCCCCCCCCGGGTTACTGCCGGACCGCCGTCATCGATCTCAATTCAAAGCCGGAGGGCTTTCTAAGGCACCGTGCTCACCAGCTGATGATGTGTTGTTGTTGTTGTCCCTGTCCTTGGTGTAGGAGAGACCCTGGCATCTCGTGTCGCCGCCTCCCAGCTCAAGTGTCTGGGCTGTCCCGAGCTCATCGCACCCAGTCGCCAGGAGTACGAGGATGTCGCCGTGAAACTGGGATCGGACATGGAATAGTAAGAGCCAGCTTGTTCACGTTCGGTGATTATCTAAGCTGAGATGGTTGTCTCATCCCCAAGAGTTTTGGGTGATTAAACAGCCTTCTCGGCTTTGATGATCACATTGAGGGCGTTTGATTATTTCTATGCTTTTGTTTCTTTTGTTTTGTAATTGTTGCCAACTAGCAGTTTAAAAATGGCAGCGGCGACCATGGTGAGAGCATTAGCATTGGACTGAACCGTGCCCTGTCCCCTGCAGCCTGAAGATGATCCGGGCACGCGTGTGGAAGCAGCGGATCTGCAGCCCCCTGTTCAACACAAAGCAGTACACCACAGACCTTGAGAAGCTCTACCTGCAGATGTGGGAGCACCATTCGTGTGGGAAAAAGCCAGATCACCTTATCAACCTCCCCCAGATAGAGAGCAGTGAGAGTGCTTGAACTTTAATTCCCCATACCCCCCCCCCCCCCCCCCCCCCCCCCCCCTCCATCCCCCCCCCCCCCCCCCCCAACATACATTCTTGGCCCACCTCATCTCTGTTCTAACATGGTTTCACTCCATTGCCTACCCCCTGAATGTTTGTGATTTCCCCCCCCCCCCACCACCACCACCACACACACCTGTTAAAATGACTTTTTGAGGAACCGACGGGTGTCAATGTGTGTCATTGCCTCACACATTCGTTTACTGAGCCAGATTGAGACCCTGAGCCTGTCAACTCTTCTGAGACTCTTGTCCTAAAAATATAATCACGGAATCGTCCTTGGTGTGTGTTAACAATGGAATGCCGGCACTCCCTACCCTTCCCAGCGCTTGGAATCCATCGGCAGATGTTCCTTTTATCCTGTCTCTGTGTGAGTGGACTTAACTGCTGGCCTAACGGGGCAGAGGATTGGCCCCCGACGTTGTGATGTTGACCTACTTTTAATTGTGTTTTGGTGGTTGATAGGACAATGTTGCACAATAAAAGTTGTTACCCTTGACTAAAGTTAAATCGGCTTTACCCGAAATCCCTAAAATGTACATGGTTTGCAACTGCTTTCTAATTGTTTTAAGCCACCTTAAATGCAAAGTCGATGTGCAAGTTTTGAGAAAGAGGGTCTTCCCCTTCACAACAACACATGCCTTTATTTTTATTTTTTTGAGATTTAAGTTTTTTTTGGTGGAAAGTTACACTTGTATCAGTTGTCTGCATTGATGTCACACTATGCTTGCAAAGACAATTGGACAAAGCTGGGTGAAGGGAGTTTCTTGTGGTGTTTATTGGAATGGGCCTGTATTTCTTTTATTCACCTGATTTTCTTTCTATTGAAATGGGAACAACCTAGGTAAGTATTTTTAAGTTTTGTTTTGTATGGTCTGTTATGGTATGCTCTCAGTGATCCTACAAGGCTAAAAAATAAAAAATCAAACCCGAGTAATTGTTTATTTTGCCCTATTACTCTTGTTAAGCAATGCATATATAACGTTATATTAAATACTTAAAAAAAAAAAGGGTTTCTCGTACACTCACTCAATTCGAAACGCGAACCTGCCATTACTTGAATATCATGTATGCCTTGACCAGAAGGGAATTTTATGACGCATTCTACAAGGCTTGAATAAACCCTGATCGTGTGCCGTTCCCATGTCAGACATTGCAGTATAGTTAGATCAATTTATTTTTTTTATAATCATCCGCGCGTTTATCTGCGTAATTACGGCAGACGTTGCAGAATCACAATGCACTCGATGGAGTCTTCAACGAATGATAATACATCCATGGTCTTCAATCTACATCTAAATCAAAGTTTAAACATCTATTTCAGAACAGGAGCTGCAATGGACATACTAGTAACCAAGACAATAACAATAATGCTAATAACTAGAAAATGTTGTTCCACGCGAGGCATCGCTTGTGCATAGGAATGCCCGTAATCATTGAGATACATTTAGTTGAGATGGGGATCGAACAGCCAACCCCCCTGTGGAACCCACCTCCTACCCACTGAGCTATGCCATCCAGTTGTCATTTCAAGACAGGCACAAAGTATGACGACAAAAAGACTAAAACACCCAAAACAGGACGCACGTGCTGTCTTCAGTTCATACAGCGTGTTTGTTATTGGTTCTTTGTTTGCATGGTTGAGGACACCTGGAATTAAAGCATATCATGATCAACACTGACCTTAGTCTTCCTTCTATGATGCGCAAATGGTAACTCTTAATAAGCACTTACTGAAGTTGGCGACCCAAGCATTAGTGACCACTAGATGGCGTCAGTGGGGGCTTCCTCTAATGTTTGGCAATGATACACCAAACATTAACTAAACTATCACCATGTATAAACGTGTCACATCATTGTGATCCGGCTCTTTAGGAATTCAATACAAACTAGAAAATGTCATTCCACGCTAGGAATTACTTGTGCACTATCGATTTAACTATCAATCCAACACATTGTATATTTTTTAACATCTAGACGGTAGAATATTAGATTTGAGGACGAAACGATAGGGTGGTTTTCTCAGCTTGTCACCTTTTTTTTGCCAACTTATCAAGTTTGTCTTTCAATGCTTTAGTCTCTCTGGAATGTCTTTTTGTAGTTTTAGCTCTCTCCCTCAAACCAGCATGCAGCTGTATGTTGCTCCTGTCCTCAATGCTGTTGTCTAAAGCAGCCACTCAACCTTGGGGTCCCGACCCCAATTGGGGGGTCGGGAGATGATTTCTGGGGGTCGCCAAATCATTTTGGAAAAAATATAAACGTACAAAATTAATATTAAATTACATAATTTCAGACAGGGAGATGTTTTTAGTTGTTGCCTGCTTCATTATTTGTCCAAAATTCGTCGTATCAACTGAGTTTGTATGATCTGAACTGTGCGGTGAGATTTTGTTCTGTGAGCGCAGCGGGGAAAAAAAACAAAGTCCACTCCTCCATTCATCTGCCTTCACGGCTGTGCCGCATCAGGTCATTAGTGGAGGATACAAATGAGCCCTCCACTATTCACCTGCTGCCAGATTGTCTTGGCTGTTTTCTACATTCTCCTGCCTGATCTCCGCTCACCTGCTCCCCGGTTCCGGATTCCCGATCCCACCAGTCTCAGTGATCATCCGTTTACAAAGAAATAAAAGACTATTACTTTCATTCTCGTCTGGTTTGTGCTGCAATTGGGTCCTAGGCTCACCCGTTACAGTGGCCAGAATGTACTGTAACGGGGACTGGTGGGATCGGGAATCCGGGACCGGGGAGCAGGCGAACGGAGATCAGGCAGGAGGCAGGAGAATGTAGAAAACAGCCAAGACAATCTGGCAGCAGGTGAATAGTGGAGGGCTCATTTGTATCCTCCACTAATGACCTGATGCGGCACAGCCGTGAAGGCAGATGAGTGGAGGAGTGGAGTGGGCGTGGCAGACAGACCGTGACATTTATAACACGTGTTATCACTCATATCATGTCAAATATCTGTTTCTGTTTCTGTTTTAATGTTGTCACAGCCTTTGAATTTCCCGCCTGCGCAACTGCATGAACAGTGAAATATGGGGTTCTCTTTGAGGATTTTTTTTTAAGAATTGTTTTTAGGTATATACTTTGCCTTTGTATTATGAAATTAGTGCATAGTACTGATATAGTAAATAACAAAATAATTATTTTTGTGTAGTTGTATATTGCAATAATAATGTATGGTTGTCACAAAATCCAACGGCACACCCGGACTTGCCTCACGGCACACCGTTTGGGAACCAATGCTCTACTGACATTAGAGTGAAATTAGAGCCAGAGTTTTATTGACAACCAATAAGGGAAGTAGAATATGAACTCAAAGAAGATTTTTCAGTTGGTTTTTCAGTATACCTGCACCGCTTTTGTTTCAGCACGGTGGACAGCGCTTTATCAAAAGTGCGTTCACACCGAGGGGGGGGGGGGGGTCGCGGACAACATGCATGCATGTTAAATTGGGGGTCGCGACTCAAAAAGGTTGAGAACCACTGGTCTAAAGGACTCTGTGGCAGAGTATCTAATTCTTGCTGGCCTTCCTCTGCTCTTTTCTTTCGTCCTCTTGATTTTTTCTGTGCCTATTTCCAATACTTTCTTTTACGCCTCTTTTCTCTCACTTCCAAATTGTTGATCTGTTTAATATTGCCCTGTTTCTCCATCTTTCCTTAAGAGCGGCAGTAACTCAGTGGGTAGAGCGGGTGGACAGAGCGGGTCGTCCACTAACCGTAGGGTCGGCGGTTCAATCCCCCTCCTCCAACTGTCCACATGTCGAACCCTCACAAATGTACTGATTGTAAGTCGCTTTGGACAAAAGCGTCTGCTAAATGCCCCCTTTCCCTCTCCTTTGTCAGGAACTCGTCCTTCAGCTCAGGCTGGCTGTTAATTTTTTCTGTCCTTCTCCTTTGATACTCTGTTCTTTCTC
>OMKI01004599.1:19431-35248 GCA_900302315.1 Phycis blennoides
GTGACTTTCTTACTGTATGAGCAGCAATGAAATGCTTCACCTTCTTCTGACAAATGTACTGATTGTAAGTCGCTTTGGACAAAAGCGTCTGCTAAATGCCCCCTTTCCCTCTCCTTTGTCAGGAACTCGTCCTTCAGCTCAGGCTGGCTGTTAATTTTTTCTGTCCTTCTCCTTTGATACTCTGTTCTTTCTCCTTCGCTCCTCCACAACGTCTGTCTAGCCATTCTAGCCTGAAATCCAATACCATTCTGCAATCAGGTTTTTATTAGCATGCAACACGTCATTACATATCAGGTTGAGAGGCAGATTCTTTAACATATTCAAGTTCACTACTGTATATCACAACTCATTTAACACATGAAAATAAAATGGCATTAGTCAACATCAGTCAGAGAAAGCGTCAACACCATCAGAAACAAATTTTGATGGTGTTGACGTCTGATATTGTTGACAAAAAAGCAAATTTATCCTTGTATCACACGAGATTCTCACAGGAGCCATCTTGTTTATCATCTGTTGATCATGGTCCAGCCAATCTATATGAATAAACGCTAGATTGCAGAAAATCTTACTCAAATGACTCATTTTGGAGTTGATATGCTATGGTTGTGGCATATTTTCAAATTCAAAATTTCTCATGTCACCAGGAAGACCAAGTAGGAAGAAAATGGGTCATTTGAGTTATAGCTGCCCTAAATTATTCCTGATTTTTTCCCCAATTTAAAAAAGTCTGATGGTGTTGACAAAAACTCTGGACACATGTTCAATTGACCAGAAAGTACATTAAAAACATTTCAAAATTATAATTGTTATGTTTGTGAAATAAATACTACTTAATTTACACATGATATTGATAAAGTTAAATTTTATATTACTTTTTGGACTTTTTAAAGCATTGGAGTGTAATGAGACCTGCTTTCGGACATGGGTTTTTGTAGGCACTGGTCACATATATCATTTAGAATAAAAACAAAATGTTAGACGACATCAAAACAGACTTTGTTGTGCTACCCTCGTCCTATTTATGGTTTTGGTGAGGCTTTTTAAATATATTATGCACATTTTAAGATAAATAAAAACGTGATTTATGTCACGGACATGTTTTGTCCCAGGTCTCAAGAATCACTGACATAGCACAGGTATACGGAAGTAGACCTTTGTAATACAGTTTGAATGAAATCTCGAGGTTCAGTCGTTTGGCCTCCATTAATTGCAGAAATTTGGTGTGAAGAATAATAATATGACGAAAAGGGATATCTAGATTGTGCATATTTCCTATGCACAATAATTATGTTACCCATGGATGTAGAGGGATGTACATGCGGTCGCCGGTTTAAATCCTCTGGACTTAAACAGTTTATTTTTACTAATTATTTGTCTCTTGCCGTTGATTACCACACATACTGTAGTTTTTAGCGGCCCACAGGAAGAGGGGGGGCTTGTTTGAGCAAATGAAGATGACAACTTCCGCTTTAACTGGGAACAAGTATTTGAATGTTATTCACTGCCCGGGCATTTAATTGATAAACGATTTGTTTCTAAATTAGTTATTTCTCTTATAACATTTACGCTAGTCTATCCACGCACAACCCCCCAGAGGTAAATCAAAGACTTAAGCTAAATCTTTACATTTTAACGGTTAATTCGTCTGACATGGGCTTTACGTCGCCATGTGTACACACGTTATAAAGTGAAGATTGAACCTGTGTGTTTATATAACCCTGGTCATAATCACACAGCAAGCGTATTCTCTGCACACCGAGTGGCGACAATGACTTCCAAGACACACGGCATGTTCCGAGGAGCGGACCGGCGTCTCTATTCAGAAACCGACGCTGACCCGCAGAAGGAGAACCGAACCCCCGTGTTCAATGGCTACAGACACAGAACTCAGTCCGAGTCCAGCGATGATGGCTTCGACCAGTGTGAGTGATCAAGGCACGGTAGACTACTCCTCCCTGCGGAGAAGAGCACTCTCCTACGTGTACATAACACGGCATGCCTGCTTTTTTTCAGATCTTGTGGAGAGGGCTACCCCCAAAGGCAAAGCCCCCCTGCAGAAACATTGCACGGCAAAGAAAAATAGGTGTGCACGCGCCATGCATTTGATTCTAAGTGCCTTGTAATCTTCATTCATATCATTCATGTTGTAGATCAGCTATGATACAACATGGTTGTTAATAGGTGTGTGTTTTTTCAGTTCACTTGTGGTGCTGAGCTCAGACAGTGATGACTGCTTTGAGAACTGTGAGTAGAGTGCTGTGTTTTGTTAAATTAGTTAGTTGTGATGGGGAGTCCTGGATTTAATATTTTGTTATTTCCTTCCAAAGTTCTGAACCGTATGAAAACGCCAAAGGCCCGGCCACAGAGGACACCAGTAGTCAATGGCGTGGACAGGTGGGTATTTAACTGGATAACGTTTCCCAAGCAGTGTAGCTGCCGTTCTCTTATAATCACCTTTTTTCCCTTTTCATTTAGTATGAAACACTTCATTGTGGATGACTTCTCATCCGACGATGACTTTGTCCAGAAGAAACCACCGAGAGGTAACCACGGCTATACCCGAGTCTGTGGCGCGCAACACTCCTCTACAGAGACAAGACGAGATGTTGAAGCCCATCCTCATCACCATTCATGTCCTGGTGTTATTTCAGTGCCCAAGAGCGGCCGGACTCCGGTCTCCCTAGCGTCTGTAGGGACGCCGCTGGCGCGGTGCGACCCGCCCGTCTTCCTCAGTGACGACGACGACGACGACGACGACGACGACCGTGGACTCGTGGTGAAGAGCACCTGGAGGACGCGCCACCAGAAGCCGCCGGCGCCCACAAAGACTGGCACGCCCTCTGGCGCGCCGGCGCGCCGTGACGACGAGGGTTCTCCCCCACCGGTGTTTCAGTCTCCCCTCCCTTTGCCGCCCCCTCGCCTCCCCCCTGTCCAGGTGCCCGCTCATCGGCCCACCTCGCGGCTCGCCGTACCCCCGGCCCCTCCCACCCGGGTCCACTCGGCCCCTACCCGTTTTGACAACTCCAGCAGCTCCGACGACGAGTTCGCCTCCCTGCTGGAGAGGCTGAAGCGGAAGAACGCGGTTGGCGGTAATTCACCCGCAATCCACAACACAGGTACACGGCCAACATGGCCCCCGCAGCCTCAATTGTGTTGTCGTTCTTTTTCCTCTATAAAAAATACAACGGCATAACTTGTGGTTGTATATTTTGAATTTAGACAACCGTTGGAAGCCCCCTGTGCCAATATCTTCAGTGAAGGCTCCCAAAGCACAGGGCTCTAAGTCGGCAGAGCACACACCCGTTGATTTCAGGACTCCTGGAAGGTCTACGATACCCAAACCCACTGTCAGTCAGACGGAGCCCAGACCGGCCCCACAAAGCAGGTACGCGCTCTACGTACAAATGGTCTTCTTTGTTGTCCGTTTGCTGTTATCATAGCATATTCAAAACAACCCGGTTGAAATGCCTGAGATGATTGTTGTTATTGGCGTTGCATCACATCTTTGCTCTGACTCCCTTAGAGTGCCAACGTGTAGAACCCCAGGCTGCTTCTTGCCGTCGCTCTCCGTCCCCGGGTCCAGCTATGAGCGCAATTTCAAACAGACGAAGGAAAGCCTCACCAGCAAGCTCTACCAGCTGTACAACACCAGCGTGTTTGATAGCAAGGTGAACACAATGCGTCCAAATGAGACTTCATTGTCAATGTTTGACTACACACATGTTGTTTTGGTAGTTTTCTGAAGCGGAATCGGCCTGTTTTCTGTTGCCTTGCAGCTCCCCACTGACATGTCCGTGACCTGGAATAAGAAGATGAGGAAGACTGCTGGCTACTGCATCTCTGGGCAGGAGAGGGCGGGAGGAAAACGCTACACACGCATCGAGCTCTCAGAGAAAGTCTGCGACTCTCCAGGTAACTGCGTGCACCTGTATGGTTCATCAATTGTTGCATCATTTGCCTAATGATCATTTGGGGGTCATCTACCTAAGCGGATACAGCTGGTTATAGCTAAATGACTTGCCTGTTACATCTTGGGCATCTTGCATTGGGACTAGTGCAAATGCTGTCCCTGTGAGTTTCGCTGGGAATGTATTTCCACAACGTCGTCCTCTGATCTCGAACCGCCAAGTCAGCCTCCCGTTGTTCGCCCTCCTAGATCGCCTGAGGGACACGCTGGTCCACGAGATGTGCCACGCGGCCACCTGGTTGATCAACGGGGTGAGGGACGGCCACGGAAGCTTCTGGAAGCTCTACGCCCGCAAGGCCACGCTGGCGCACCCCGAGTTGCCCATGGTCACGCGGTGCCACAGCTACGACATCAAGTACAAATTCCAGTACCAGTGCACACGCTGCAAGAACACGTACGTGGCGGCGCGCACGCGCAAGTGCACACGCAACCGACACCATACGCTATTTTAGGGCTTTTCCGTTCAGAGGTGTCTGTTAACGTTGTCCCTGTCGTGTCCCTGTCTCCACACAGAATTGGTCGTCACTCCAAGTCTCTGGATACTCAGAAGTTTGTGTGCGCCCTGTGCACCGGATCCCTGGTCCTGCTCACCCCGGCCAGCACGCGCGCCCCGACTCCGTTTGCCAACTTTGTCAAGGAGAACTACGGAAATGTACGGCACGAGCTGGTGGGGAAAAGCCATGCAGACGTGATGAGAAAGCTGAGCGCAGACTTTGCCACGAAAACTAAACTCGGTCAAAGCTGATGAGCAACGGCTGAACTGGTTTCGGGGGACTTGCTCGGATTGGCATGCTACACTTGCCACACTGAAAACGGTTTTTATGCCTGAAAATCTTGGGTTTGGAACCGCTGGCAACCATTTCTAAGATGAATTCCCTCATGCTGTGATACCCTGATCGATGAGTTGTGAGCTGTGATTGTGGAACGTTTCCTACAGTGAAGCCTTTTTAAGTAAATTTTTAATGTTATATGTTGGATTTCAATTGCCTTTACTTGAAATAGTCTCGACCTCAAAAGCGATTCAGGGAATGTGTTTCTAAATATGTGTCCGTTTCTTTTCAACTACTGCAGAAAGTGGCATTTCCCTGCAGTCTTTTTGTTTGTTCAATAATCTTTTACTCTTTTATTTGTATTTTATTTTTCTTGTTAATGTTTCTTGTGAGGAAGGATTCATGTAATTTTCCATTTTGTTACTTAACTTTTAAATAAAGATTTTTTTTTATGTTGCGTTGACTGTGTTGTGCAAATAAAGCCCCAACAAACACTGACTGACACATCGCTGAACAACCAAGAGGAGCTCTGGCTGATGTGAGCGGAATAATATGAACTATACAAGGCTGCTCTGTAGTTCAGTAAAAATTGACCTGTCAAAACACATTTACTGTTTTTGTGTTTGGCTTGCAGCTGCGTTTCACTTGGGCTCTGGAAACCTGAATGGATGTTGAAAATGAGCGATGGGTTGAATTCTACTCTTTGTCATCATAGCGATAACCTGTAAAGTCAACCCTGGTGGGGCACATTCAAATGGATTCCAACCTCCACCATTCAGTTAAGCCTGTCAGCTTCTGTGTGATTTGTCTTTTTTTTTTTTTTATGAAAAGATGTCTGGTTAACAATGGCCATCCAGGATGAATAATCAAAAACCATCTGTTTAGTGTCCAACAAATGTCTCCCCTTTAACTTTTTAATATTACCATAGCGTAATGCATAGCATAGTTAGCATAGCTTAACTAATATGGTACATACTGTGATCAACCAACAATAAGCAACATAAGCAAACGCATAAGAATGTCTTCATTGTGGGATAAGAGATTGAAACCTAGCATCACATGGGCTAAATTAAGATGGAGTTGTAGAATGTGGCCGTTAATATACAAACAGGCATGAGAACTGCTTAAAGATATTTATTTATACCTACATGGTATATGTAAATCAATTTTTATATCTGCCCCTGTAGTTGCTATACATTTTACAAAACATTTAAGGATACAAAGAGAAACGTGGCACAAAAGGAATGGCAAATACGTGAATTGACCAAGAAGAGCCTCGATTCAGTGAATTCGTTCTGGGAAGAGATAAACCGTGGCTCGGAGAGAGAGACGTGGATAACTTCCCTGACTTTGTGATGAGGAGACCCCAGAAGAGGCTCAGGCACAATTACAAAAAGGTAGCCCAGCGGCTAGAGGCAGTGTGTCCTATAAGCACAACCGAGAGACGGGAGTATAAACAATACTGTATAGCAGTTCACAACACACATTGAAAAGCATCCGACCAAGCAGGCTTAAATATGACATGAACCATTTCACCACCAATCAAAAAAAATAGATCAAGAATGGAAGTCTGGGCTGAGTCTGCAGGATGGCAGAGTTATTGGAATGTATTGGGTTGGGTTACTGATATCAGCCACTGTCAGCATCCACATTGACACATACAATGATATACATATATGCCGTACCTTATTATATTAAAATAAGGCATGGTATACCATATGGTAAGGGGAGGCATGCCACAAACAGTTTTACCTTGCATTGCCTTGTGTAAAAATATTTGGCAAATGGTCTTAGCAATAATATGGCATTAGAACACACACTTCCACTGTAGTTCAAATAATAGTAGTTCCACTGTAATATATTAATATCTGTTATATTCTTAAATCTCAATTCAGCTTTAGAAAGGAAGCTTTTAAAAGGCTATGGCATGACAGAGAATGTAAGGGGAGTATTTGAGACAGTACTAGATAAAATAACAAAGCCCCTGCTTCTTCCCTCTAGTGTGTCTATCCACAACACCTACCCAACATGTGTGTGTGTGTGTCTGTGTGTGTGTGTGTGTGTGTGTGTGTGTGTGTGTGTGTGTGTGTGTGTGTGTGTGTGTGTGTGTGTGTGTGTGTGTGTGCGTGTGTCTCATACATGACACACACTCCGTTCAGTACAGGCTGGTCTTCTTCATGATGCGCAGGAACTCCTGCTGGTTCACTTCCCCGTCTCCGTCCCGGTCCGCCTCGTCGATCATCTCCTGCAGGACCACACGACAGGAAGGACAAACTGCATTTATCTGTTCTACCCATTTTGATGATGAGATGTTTTGAGATGTTGTTTTATTGCACAACTGCACTATTGCACTACTGTACACTGTTATTATTATCTTATTATTTCCTCTACAATTACTACCTCCACTTGCACTATCTGTTTATTGTTTACTGTTGTTACTGTTTACTACTGTTCACTACTGTCACTTTAATTACTATTGCCACTTTTTCAATATTGCACTACTCATGCACCTTAATCGCTCCTTTGCACTTCTGGTTAGAACGGCAACTACATTTCGTTGTCTCTGTACTTGTACTCTGCACAATGACAATAATGTTGAATCTAATTTAATATAATCTAACAAGAACTCTAAATTAGTGGGGTTGACAATATCAATTGTTGAGATGGAGTAGTTCATGACTCTGACCATTCATTCAATAGAATGGTCCCATCAGTCATTTATATATGTGATTGATGCACACCAAGCTGGGCTGAACCTACACAACACGTATGTTATGAATGTTATGAACACTAGAAAGAAGATGTCTCACGGAGCCGCTGTGAATCGAAACGACGCCAAACATGGCGGTCTACGTGATGCGTATGACGGGACGCTTTGCGTGGCGGTTTTGGTGTGGACTAGGCCTACCTGGAGCTCTTCATCTGTGAGATTCTCTCCCAGCTCCTTGGCCACTCGCTTGAGATTCCTGAAGGAAATCTTCCCAGTGTCGTCGTCATCGAACAGACGGAACGCTTTCAAAATCTCCTCTTTGGAGTCCTTCTCTGCCTTAGGACGTAAGACGGAGAACTACATATTACGAATAATTCAAGATGAGGACAAAAGGGATTGCCAAGATGTTGACTGGTAAACAAAATGGAAAATACATTTGTACATTTTTTGTGTGCTTCATGGTGATTGATTTAAGCTCTCACAAAGACTTTCAAACACATGTGAGTATGTACACCTACCAGGCAGCCACTGCATTATCTTACTAATTTATTACATTAAAGGGTTCCAATGACACATGATATGTTGTTCATGTCATTATTGTGTGCCTTCTGGATACATGTGGAGGGCCCTACCATTTTCTGTGTCATGACAGAGAGGAACGCGCTGAACGAGATCCTGCCTGTTCCTTCTTTATCCACGTCACTGATCATCTTCTTGATTTCCTCCTTCTTTGGTTCGAACCCGAGTGCTCTCATGGCGACCTGCCCCCCAAAAAATCCAAACAAAAACAGATAGACTTAGCCTGCATAGGACTACACGAAAATAACATATGCTATCTATTCATCGTATGAATAGCATGCAATTACACACACGCACACAACTGTATCATGATACCTTGAGCTCCTTGACGTCGATGTGTCCGGAGCCGTCGGTGTCAAAGAGCTCAAACGCCTCCCGGATCTCCTGCTTCAGCTCCTCGGTGAGCTCGGGTTTGGGGCTGGTCTTCTTCCGAGGAGGGGGCACCGGGCCCTGCAGGGACGGTCTCTTTGCACTGGTCGCCTGGTGTGGCATAGTCAAAGGCACGGAAACACGCCAATAACAGAATCAGTGAGATCACATTTGTTTTTGTCCATTCTATTGGTTTATCATTACGGATATTTCATTTCTTGCTTACTTTGCGAATGAGCGACGAAGTAATTGATCATAGGCCCATATCTACTCACCATACTGTCGCTGTTTGCTGGAGATGGTGAAGGAAATCCGCAGGGATACCTGTTTCAACCTATATATTTTTATTATGGCAGCCTCCCAATGATATTATTTAGGGAGGTGGTGATCATAAAACGCCTTAACTTCACATTCGTCAACCACCACAACACGCTTAAAACAGAATATTCAGACTAATAGCTGATACAATAGCTGATTTTTAAAGAAATGATCCGTTGTCTTCCCGTAGGACCTATCATTAAGGATTTGGCAGTGGAGCATCTGATCCTATGTGAACCAAGCAGAGTTAAGGTAACGTGTGTCTTCGTCGCACCGGAGAGCGGATCATCACGCGGGAGTCGGGTAGGTGGATGCAGGCACACAAGGTGCACTAAATCGAAGCTACTACCATCGAGCGACAATGTAGTTGGTCACGAGAGATCACGTGGCGCAACATTTGTCAACAATTGCAAGCGCAAGCATTGTACAATTTGATACAATGTAAACGCATGAATTTGTAATTATGTAAATTGTAACCGAGACTAAAGAACACGTAAGCGCTGATTTGTGAAACTGCTTCTGACGTCCACTCGGAACCACATTGTCGTCCCATCACTGGTTGTGTTTGGTGTGCGCCAGCTCCGGACTGCTGTCGAAGCTGCACTCACAGTCTCCATCCCTGCCTCCGTCGCCTCCCGACCTCAGTAACCTGCCAGTCGTTAAAGTCTGTCACACCCCATGTAGTGTTAGGGATGCACACATATGTGCTTTGTTTCAAAGGGATTGTTTCCGTTCCCTCGGCAATAGTTTATTGGGACAATTGTGTCAATAATATTGCCATTGTTAAATGGTCTGGTCTATAACACGTAAGGTTATTTTAACAATGTAAATCAAATAAGTTTAATATAAATGAATCCATGGCATGTATCCTGTCACTCACTTTCTGCAAAAAAAATAAAGAGGAATATAGTGGTGAGCAGTTATTTATATGTACAACATCCTGAAACCTGTTTTGTTTGTAATTTATTTGAGTCTTTGTGGCTTTAGACACACATTTCATCATTACCAGGGCATTATCATTATCATCGTTATCATTATCAGTCATTTTGAAGTCAGCAATGTTTTTCACAATGGACACTTTGTTATAGCCTACTTGGTGGCTGCGTCTTTAACATTTACTGTTACAGACGAGTAATTCAACTTGATGTACGTTGTTGCCAAATTACATATTCATTGCTTCAATTTTGTCACTTTCGAAAAGTATATCCACTATTCAACAAATGAGTATACCGTTGCGCTTTTTCTTTTCTTTTTTACTTTCAGTCGTTTACTTTTGTGTATTTGAGTCACTTTATTTCACCTCGTTCTTACCCTTCATTGTATTTGTATTGGTCTTATGCACTGCTTTGCTTATTATTCGTTGTCTGTTGTATACTGTTTATCGCAATTCAATTATCAAAATAATAATTACATAAAACATATATAAAAGTCTAGTCCATAAATTGAATGGTCTGACCCTATGGTCTGACCCAATGCGTTGCTTTTACCGGTTCGTTCTCACTACTATTTGTACTCAGATCCGTGGTTTCCGCCAGCCATTGGTCAATTGAGCTGCCCGTTCCGCCCTTTGACTAATTTGCCCAATCACAGCTCTAGCGCCACCCGCACGTTCTTTGACGTTTGCCAACCCCATTGGTTTAAGAGAAAATGTTACCTTTGGTTGTTGAGCGGCTTCTGTTCTACGCGGATACAGCATCAACTTCAGGTACCGAGTACTGACTTTAGGTAAGTAGTTGAAACTATTGTGTTATATCGGATGTTGTTTGCTAAAAGCATATGACTGCACGTAGTTCACGTGTGCCTATCTATTGAAAAGGGACATATAACAACGTTTCTATTGTGCAGGTGTACCTTAAGGGTCCGGATAGTCTCCTTTCTCCACTTCTGCTTACTTTGACGTCTCTTAATGGCTACACGCGTTCGACCAGTAAGCTAAACAAGTTACCAATCCAACATCATTACATCAATTCATGTTTATAGTAAAAACCCTACTCTGTTTCGCCCTGTTAATCGTGTTCTTATGTGTACTTTCCAGAGCAGTAAGCGTTGTGCGGTCATAGGGGGCTCCGGGTTCCTTGGCAGACACCTGGTGGAGAAGCTGTTGGAGCGGGGCTACTCCGTGGCTGTATTTGATATCCGCCAGAGTTACGAACTTCCCGGTGTCACCTTCCACCAGGGAGACCTCTGCGATAAACAGGCAGGTTTCAGTTTCCCCCCTGTGTGTGATGGTGAGATCGTATCTTGAACGTGTATTCAGCACTGCATCCTACAGAGAGCGAGGGTGGCAGGTGACATTCAAATCATTTGGTGTGTATCCCCCCCTGCTTTCCCCTGGTGGTCTGTGTCCCAGCAGGCCCTCCTGCCAGCTCTGAAAGACGTGCCCCTGGTGTTTCACTGCGCCTCTCCTGCTCCGGCCAGTGACGACCGGGCTCTGTTCCAGCGGGTCAACGTCCAGGGCACACGTACTGTAATCCAGGCCTGCACAGAGTTGGGAGTCCAGGTGAGACCATATGGTGGCACCATGGAAAAATGTATACATGTAATGCTGCACTATATCGAAAATCCCTCTCACCTCTAAGTTAAAAATAATGTAATAGATCAGATCACACAAGATGGTACTTTTATTTTAAGCCCACACTGGAAATACAAGTGTTAATGTTTATTTTTTTTTATTGACCATTAATGTATTTTGTATTTTGACTTGGCCAGAAACTGGTTTTGACTAGCAGTGCCAGTGTAGTGTACGAGGGCGCAGGCATAAAGAATGGGACCGAAGACATTCCGTATGCCAGGAAGCCTATGGACTACTACACAGAGACCAAGATTCAGCAGGAGAAGGTAAGAGGCCATCACTATTAACCATGAACGGTGCTTGCTGAAAGACAACGTCATTACAATTCAATACATCAATGGTGTGTATTTGTGTCAATGTAATATTGTCATATGTATTGCCATATGTAATATTGTTTCTCTGAGCAGTGGTTGTGTTTTTGGTTGTTGTGGTAGTTGGTCCTTGAGGCCTGTGACAAAGCTGGGGGCCTTCTCACCGTCGCTATCAGGCCTCATGGCATCTTTGGGCCCCGGGACCCACAGCTGGTGCCGATCCTGGTGGACACAGCTCGCAGGGGGAAGATGAAGTTCATCATCGGGTAAGAGAGGGCGAGAACGGCCAGGATGCAGCCTTAAACACAATGTATTCTCTTTCTTCCTCTCTCTCTCTCTCTGTCTGCCTCTCCGTGTGACTGTCTGTCTCTTCTCTCTGTCTCTTCTCTCTCCCCTAGTGACGGAACCAACCTTGTAGATTTTACCTTTGTGGAGAATGTAGTCCATGGGCACATCCTAGCAGCTGAGCACCTGAGGCCAGAGTCGCCCTTATGTGGGAAGGTGAGCACGTCACAGCATAGCCATACCCTCTAGCATCGAGACATAAGGGTGTCGGCACGTTCTTCCTTTTAGGAATTGCAGCATCTTCTCGTAATATTTCTCAGTGACAGGCTGGTTAATTCGATCTCCGTGTTTATCACAGTGCAGCTAACCTATGTCAAAGAAGATGTGTGTGTATTGGCCTGGTTAACCACATTTGAACTATTTTGTCTCCATATCTTAGCCTTACCACATTACAAACGACGAGCCCGTCCGGTTCTGGGACTTCATGTCCCAAGTGCTGGTAGGGCTGGGCTACTCCGCGCCGCGCTACCACCTTCCCTACATGCTGGTGTACGGCTTGGCCGTGCTGCTCTGGCTGCTGGCCCTGCTCCTGCGCCCCCTGGTGTCCTTCAAGCCCACTTTCACGCCCATGAGGGTGGCCCTAGCAGGCACCCACCACTACTATAGCTGTGAGCGCGCCAAGCGGGACATGGGCTACAAGCCGCTGGTCGGTCTGACGGAGGCCATTGCCCGAACGGTGGAGAGCTACCCTCACCTCAGACACGGCGCCACCTAGTGGGGGCTCTCGAGAATGCCGGTTTGTGTTGGGATCTGAGGAAAGGTGATAAAACACCGACAAACACACATGGGTTCACGACGCACGAAAGACTCAATTCTGAAGATCAAAATATCTGTTGGGCGGGAGGAATGACGTCAAAGCGCGGAGCACCGTTGTTTCTTGTGGTGGTGTGACCAGCAGATGGCAGCAATCAGCCCCAGACAGTTTTTTTTTGTGTGAAAGTTTGAGTTGGACCTCGGGGCAAGTACAATGTCAGCGTTAACACAATTCATTGATACCACCATTGTCTTCATTTGAACAAGTCAAATATTGAATCCATATTTTGTTATGGAGTGGATTGAAAAATATCTATAATTTCATTGGACAGTGCTGTTATAAGCGTATTGTGTAAAAGTAAAATGGTGATCACCTCTGGTGGTTATATGGAATGTGTTTCTATGAATATGTTCTAGGGTTGTCATGGAATGAAATGAGGGGTTGGGCCAATAAAAATGCTCCTATCAGACTTGCCATACCACATTCTATCTCTTAACCTAACACAGTGCACCTGTTTAATATTTTTCTCTTCCTGTGTATAAGTTGGATAAACTAGACTCACATGCCACAGCGGTTTGGCTATGAATGCAGGACACCTTGTCGCCCTGTTTTTGCATTTTTTGGTGTGGTGTCGCATTACTTGCATTCCCTCTTTCAAGTGAGCCAGTGGCACCCTAATGATTCACACTTTTGAGTCAGGAATCACAGAGCAGGGCTGTCTGACTGGTTCCAGGCTTGAGAGAGAGAGAGAGAGGAGGGAGGCAGAACTACGTTTCAGTCCGTCCCAGCCCGTGCCATTACTAAAGTGAAACCTTAGTCTCTCAGTCCTCACCTACCTCCTGAGGAAGACCTCACCCCTCTTGTATAGGTCTATTTGACGGCTCAGCGTGGGTGTGCGTTAATGAATGTTGTGAAGGTGTTGAGCAATTGATCCACACCCAAATGTTGCTTAATGTTCTTAATTTATCTGTGCCTGTACACATAATCGTAATGAAATAGGGTAGAATGTTAGTTGGCAAATACAAATTTGGCCTATACAGATGTAAATATACCAACTGCAACATAGACTTTATCACACACACAAGATATTTTGGCAATATTTCTGTTCAATATTGAGGGTTAGGGTTAGATTAAGATGTCGATAAAGATTTTAAAATGGGCCTATGTAATAAGAATCATCAATATAAAATGATGATGATTTGACCCAGTTAGCATGTAGTGCAATGCTCTAACCTGAGATAAACATTATGCTATCATGGTTATTATGTACAAATATGTACAGACAAATCAATACACAGGCTCAAGTTAACCTTCATTAAAAGCCTTCGTGTGTGTGTGTGTGTGTGTGTGTGTGTGTGTGTGTGTGTGTGTGTGTGTGTGTGTGTGTGTGTGTGTGTGTGTGTGTGTGTGTGTGTGTGTGTGTGTGTGTGTGTGTGTGTGCATTGTATTCATTGTAGGCCTCCTTGTGACGACGGTTGTATATTTTCCTGTGCCTAGTTAGTCTGTGCATCAGGGGATGCGTTCCCATGGGTGTTCCGCGGCTCTGCACCAACATCACCCACCCGTTTGTCTGCTTCTTATTCCATAAAGTGAGTCACCGGCGTATGCCAGGTATGCTCTATCTGCGTTCAGCCAAACTAAGCACAGACGTAGTAAACAATACAAAAAAGAAATTCAGCTCTTAGCAACCGCCAATGCGCTCACAGGCACACGCACATGGGAGAAACACACACGCATACGGCAAACACACCCTTCCCAGCCCGCCCCCACGCCTACCTCGACTGACTGGTGCTCACGCCCGTACCTGTTAGCTCAGCCAAGCACCTGTCACACGGAGAGTACTTTCTCTCTACCGACACACACACACACACACTCTGACCTGACACAGGACTTACCCAGCGTTTATACTCGCCTCCGTGGACATTGGTCTTTCCTTCTGAGCTCCGTGGGGACAATCTGAATATAAACAGGTAGGTGCCCAGTTCTTGGCTGTCCATGACTTTAATTATTAACTTATGGGTGATTAAATTGTAATGTCACTGGATCTATTTTTTTTTAGGATCCATTTTGTCACTAGATAGGCCTACTGAAGTCCTAAGTCCAAGAGTCTGAGGGAGATTTCGTCATATCTGGACTTTTTGTTAGTGTGTGCTTCCATGAGCTATGCGTGTCTAGAGTTCACCAAATTCACCTTAATATTATTATTTTTCTGGTTTGTCCCCTCTCCAAACAGGTTGGGGGTAGACTAACCTTTCCTGTTTGAAATACATGCAATTGTTCTTTTGTCATATTGACTCTCGAACAGACCTAACCGATCGCCATGTTTGTACTGGCAGTAGTTCCCTCTCACAATAAACCTTTAGTGACGTTTTAGCAAAGCGTTTTATTTCCTTTCTTTTTACACAAGTGAATCTACAGTCCAAGAAGTTTCAAGAACTTGTATTTGCATTTTTTGCTTTGGCAGCTTTCCAGCTCCTTTGTCTAAGCCTTGCTTGGTGTGTACTTTCAGATTAACAACTAGTCGCTAGAGTTGTCATTGGGTTTTCTGTTATTTCGGTTCACAAATCTCTGAGGGAATTCTCTCCGTGTGGGAGTTGTCCATGACTGTATAATTCAAGAGTCAAGAGGCATTGGGAAGATAAAACGACACCCGATGAAGGCTCTTGAGTGTGGGTTTGAGCTCTTGAATTCACGAAACATGTTATTATGTGTTCCCATTTTTATCAGCTCTCAGATCTGACAAACGTAAGCACACACACACACACACACACACACACACACACACACACACACACACACACACACACACACACACACACACACACACACACACACACACACACATATAGCACACACACACACACACACACACACACACACACACACACACACACACACACATATATACACACACACACACACACACACACACACACACACACACACACACACACACACACACACACACACACACACACACACACACACACACATAAATCATCCATCCATATTTGGGCAACTGCGGCATTGGTTTGAAAGTGGCAGGACAGGATACGCTGCATGTCTAAAGGATGAGCCGAAACGATGGCTACCAAAGTAAAGCAAAGTTAATATCCTTC
>OMKI01004628.1:8876-20876 GCA_900302315.1 Phycis blennoides
TTAAGTATGCCACATGCTGTGCTGTGATCCTGGCAGCACTGTACAAGAGTCGTATAATCGGAGGAGCACAGCGCCTATAGGCGAACACTTGACTCTCCGAAAGCAGAGTTCAGTGGGGTTTCATTCACGTCCAAGTTCTTTGCCTTGTCGTAATTTGTTTCTTGTTTCTGAAAGATCGAAAGCCATGACGACATAATCGACAAACATCTTTCTGGATCGTTTGTTTTGTCCCTTCCAAATCGATGGTCAGCCACATTGCGTCTGTTGTGGTTTCGCTGGTGAGGTTGTTACCAGTAGAGACAAACGCACGCTTATACGCATCCTCCAGGAACTTAATGGGCTGAGACAGATTTGAAGCGAAGAAGTGAAACGCCCCATTCACACAGATTTGAGCTCATCTGCAAATTAACAGACTTTAGATGGTAATCTAAAGTCTGATTTGTGAGACTAATCACTAGCAAACTCCTTGGGCTTCACGTCATTAGGTTTTAAAATTCAAGGGTTTTAAAATCAACCTAATTTTCATACACCCTCTGGCCCCACATGCAGTATACTACTTTACTGTGTCACACAGTGATCCTGTTGAAGCAGTGAAACAGAATGGGAATTTGCCGTTCTACCTACTTTCTGTGTTCAGGTGTTTGATGATATGCCATGAAGTTGGAGTGTACTAAATTTATATCCAACTAGCCTCCAGCGCATAAACACAATTACTAATAACAGCCAGCAAGACAGCCAAATATTTGAACAGCAAAAGGAATTGTTGATGTTTTGACGGCAGACAATTTCATTTTTTGCTGTCCCAGAGAGGCACATGTGCCGGTTTGAGATTATCAAATAAAAGTGTTTCTCAATAATCCTGCAGTCATCCTTCAGACAAATGAATTGCAGTTCACCCATCATAAAACTTAATTGTGTTTAATTGTTCAATTACAAATTTCTGCTTTTCTCTCCCCCACCACCCCACCCCCTGCTTAAGAGAGTGTTGGCTGCCTCAGACACTTCGATACCTCTGTTCTAGGGCCTTCCAGACAGAAGGTGCAGTGTGCATGAAAGGGCCAGTTGGACGAAAAACTAAAAGCCCTTGGAACGGAGGTAAATAACTGCCATTTTTCCAGACAATAGGTTTGCATAAATACAATAGGGGGGGGAGGAGACCCAGGATGGCTTTATATAGATAAAGAAAGGTGTACCAACCTTTTATCAAAAAGATTAGTGCTTATTGAAAGCAGGAAGACGCCTAAACACGGCTGAAGGAGCTCTTTACAGGAGTTAGTACTGGCAGCAAGATATTCCAGCATCCCTAGTTTACAAAGCAACACGTCTAAACAAGTGGAAAAGTTGAATGGCTGTTGTCATTTGCTTCTTATTATCCTTGTAAAAATACAAAGGCAGCGCGAGCATACGTTTCTTTAACTTATTTTCACATGCAACTGAAACTTAATCACACAAACACTGCTCAGTGGGGTTGGCCTTCAATTAACGTTAGAGGCCTTTCACGGATTAATCAGCGGGTGTACATTCAACAATATTAAGACCTGTCAAACTTGACCCCAAGCACTTCAAGCAGCGCATGGCAGTAGGCCAGGAATACAGTGACACAACGTAAAGGCATGCTCGGCTCAAGCTCAGGGCCTGTCTGCAGGCCATAGGCTCAGGAGTGGGGAGTCTGTTCTACCACAGTAGAACACATAAAGCCAAGCCATGAAGCCCTCACTAACCTGAAAAGGGTTCAGAGGTGTTGCAAATGGAGATCTCAGTGAGAGATTTCTCATTGTTTGTTTCTGACCTGGCGTGTTTCTATATTAACTACAAGATAAATAATAATATTGATGGATCCATTTTGTTTCCAGATTTTCGATATGATTTTTCATTCTCACACACACACACAGACGCACACACGCACATGCAGACACACACGCACACGCACTGGTAAAAGATGGCAGTGGTATCAGAATACTGGAGAAGGGGCATGGCGAGTTGCAGATTCTTCTTATAATTGAGAGGGGACACATGTCTCATTACGTAACAAGGCATTGCAGTGCAGCATTGTGGACAAGCTCAGGACAAGCAGGTGCTGCCAAAAAAAAAAACCACCAGGCCAGTTCTACAGATAATGAAGCAATGTTCCAATAGCGTTGAAGGCTGACAAAAAGTACTGACGCAACCGGACCCTACCGGCTCAGACTATCTAGTGCTGCTGCTGTGGGGAGTCAATGCGAAGCGTTGAAATAGATCCAGTCAGGTTGCTAGAGTCAGCACTCTCCAAGAGGCTCTTTCCAACACAAGTGCAGCCTAGGAGGGCATTGTTGTTAAGAAATGGCCAGCAAGCCATATAGCAACAGGAAGAGCATGATCCAGTTTGCTGAGCCTTCACAGTGGTTGTAGGGTAATATGAGCTTTGCAGTGTTTGCAAGAAAAAGAAAAAAAAAAACAAGGCTCGTCTTCAAAAGCATCATTGCTTTTGGGCAGGTGTGTTTGATCTAAATCTGGCATGTGATGGATAACAGGTTGGAATCCAGGCCATCTAGGTTGTGTCTGACCCGAGGCCGACCTCGACAATATATTGACAGAGAGTTAAACATGCCTGTCTGCACACACAAAAACGCATGTGGAATATGGCGTTCAGTTTAATAGTCATCAGTAATGCAGTATTTACAACACATGCCACGTGGTGCCAGGAATGGAACCCGTAAATAAAACTACAGAATCAAACGAATCTTGAACTCATGGCATAGATGTACCCTTCTATAAGAATCATGGATCCCAGTGCAAATATAGTTTGACATGAAAGGTTATCAGCTCCACAACCCAATAGTTACACCTGAAACCACTTGAAAGAACTTAAAAATGTATTCCCATCCATTTTAACACTGAGGCAGTCATCTTCTTCCTCCCACAGACACAGAGATGGATACATTATGGAGTTGGAATGAATGTTGAATTTATGCAAGCCGATGTTGTGGAGAGGGGACTTTCCATTTAAGCATTTCCCTGCTTTATTGGCCACGTTTTTATTTATTTGTTGATTTCGCTGGTAGAGAGGCACAACATAATGCAGTGGGCAGAAAAATATCAATCAACCAAATACTCTTCGTTATGCAGAAAAAGTATTTGTATTTCACATTGTGTCCTGGTGTTTGCAGAAAACTAATAGGAAGGTCAGAGTGTCAATGTACACATTGAAAGAGTTATAGAGGTAGAAACAAAGTCAGTGCACAGTATTCCTCTGTACCATGCAAAATATACAACAAACATATTTGTATTATACATTGGCACTTCTACGTTTACCTTGTGTAAAGTGCACTTGCAGTGCCCAGCAACACTAAGTGGAAGAGTAGCCAACCAGAACTAGACCAAAACAAGTGAAATGGTGGATATGCAGGCCAGGTGACCTATAGGCCTAAGTGGAGCTCCAACGGTGTTACCTTACTATGGCAACATGTAGCTGGCGCACATTTAAAAAAACACTACTGCGTTTTATTTTCCACACTGATAGGTCTTTTCCATTAAGATTTACAACTTCATGATGCACTGACCTATAAAACAGTTCAGCATTGGAACACAGTTGTGAAACCCCGAAGACTTTCCCTCAATTTGTTCCCATTAGCAAGCTGAATACATTGTGTAAACAAAAAGGTATGCATTTGTGTTGAACTTACTGCACCATTTTAATTATTCTACAGATATATTCTGGTCACAGAACAGTCCACATTTGACACAGCCCACCTCCCTTTCAAATCACCTGGAGAACAAAAACAATCCTTGATTAGGGTGTTCAATCTCAGTCTAGGATGGGGGTGAAATGGTGCAAGTTTTAATAAGCAGTAAAGGAAGTTAAAATATGCTGAACCTCAGCTATGGCAAAAAAGTGAGGTGGTGTTTCACAGCCACACCAGATCCATGTTTCAACATTTTGCGAAGAGAAACCCATTTCCAGAGGCGGCATCCTGATGCCAGGAGGCAATTTTCATTTGTGCTTATGTTAGTCCGCTTCCCATTAAGTAGACCAAGAGAAATGTAAACACGGTCAAACAAAACAGTAACTCGGGGAAACGCTGATTTTGTTATTTGGACACATCTCGGGAGACAAGGTGACCCGACAACGAAAGCAGATCTGGAATACTTGAACCAATTGAGACGACATTAGCAACCTCACATATTTGGCCATCCTGGGTTCAAACACGGCAACAGATCATGACAATTAGCTTCCTTTATTCTGCAATCTAAAGTATGGTCTGCGAGCGTTCAGCCTGCACTTCCCAGAGAGCTGAATTTATGTGAAGCAGTCAAATGGAATCCGGAAGAGCCAGGACATGTGCCAGCGACATACATGACTGACGAATTGAAAAAGGGAGTGACAGCCTACTGTAGGCTAAATGGGAATGCTAATGCATGACAGCAGCCAATGCCACGTTGCCCACATCACTTTGCTGGAGCTGCTGAACTGGTTTGGCATGGGACTTCAGTTCAGACACTGCTGTTTACACTCCATGTAGGTCACAACAGAAGTAATGACAGCTTTTGACAGCCCAAATGAAACCAATCAATACACACAAGATGTTTAGCAAAACAACAACAAGTGTCCTCAAACTGAACAGTGCGCGGTTTAAAAAGGCACTGCGCATTACAACACATCCTCTGTCTGCTAATCTGATGCGATGCGAGTGCAAGTACGAAGCAGTCTTTTATCCCTCCTGGTTTCTTTTAAACATCCACTGCAAGCCTGTAAACAGTAACCATCACAGTCCGTTTGGACAAGCTACCAACATACAAGTAGCATGGCAGGGCGCCACGGCTTCCTAGCTCCTGTCCGACCGTAATCAAGATGAGAAAGGTGAAAAACAGGACGAGGATCACAGTAAGGACTCAACACTGACACCCGTCAAGTCTGCTTCCTTGAGAGGTGAAGCGTCGTCCGTCACTGAGGAACTGCTCACGTTACCTCAGAGGGACGGTGTGAAACCTGAGAAGGTGTTAGAAGTCTCTGAGAAAAGGTAAATGTCAGCTGATATGGTCAAGAGGTCAAACGACCTGCACACAAGGGAAGCAGAGAGGGGGGAACAACTTGATAAGCCTTCAGTCTTAAACTGAAGGCCAATCTCTGCCCATTATTATACGCAAATACACGTTCCTGATCTGTGACAGAAACACAGAACTTTTCATTTCTGAACCTATGAACCGTAAATTATTTGGCTTATTGGGTCATCGAAATAAGAATCAGTGAACTAATCGCTATCAACTAATCGCTATAATTTTCCCTTTTGTTTATAGCGTGTGTGTCACCAATTTCAGTGTCATTAGCTGGTCAAAAATCAGAATTGATTTGCCAGTGGACACAACGGAAACAGGCCAATCATTTCTGTTACAGAAGTGTTTTTCATGGGCTGCGTGAGAGGACACAGTGCACCTTGGGATGGGATGCTGCGATCAACACGGACTGCACAGTACTATATATATATATATGTATGTGCAGTCCATATGCAATCAGTGCATTTTAACGACAATATTATCATAATATACAGTTCAACGAGTATGTACAAAACATCAGTAAGAAAAAAAAGTAAAAGGTATCCACAGATACTCAGTTAATACCTAATGAACAGAACAGAAAAGAACAGAATAGAGCTATATAAATAATAGATTTGTATTTATTTACTAACAACCCTAGTACTAAACTTAGATCAAGAATAACACCCCCTCGAGTAGAATTAACCTTCATTCTGCTTTGTAGCGGTGAGCTCAGCACAAATAGTCAACCCACTGGCGGAAATATAGGCCTCAATGAAGCGGTCTATCTTGGGAAAGTAAAAATTTGCCTGGCTGACTCTCAAGGCTTCTGGCTGCCATGGCAACTATTTCGGTGGGAGAGTGAGTCATCTTTTCAATGTCTGTCAGAGACAACAGCAGCTATGAGCACTCCGGGCTCTCTACTAAAGGAAGGAAGAGGCATTCTCACTGCCTCATGTCCAGTACAATTTGATGCATGACAAATCTTGCATTAAGATCCCCTGTGGCAAAATGCTAGGCATTTACAGGATGCTACCATAATATCTTTGTAAAGGTCAATTATATATCAACAGTAAAATTGTCAAGATACCAGAAAGCGTGTATTCTGTGAATGGTATATACACATCTTCTTCTTAATTTTTTTACCCATTGCCAACTCAATGCTTTAAAATAATATTGTAGTCCCCAGGGTAAATAATACTTAGCTTAGTTCAGAATGTCACTATTTAAGCTCTCCACATTCATTTTAGATCATTCCAAATAGTGAATATGACACCACATTCACAAAACCATTCATGTCTCAAGCGATCTCAAGTCAAAATGTCAAAACTAAGGCTAAGGCTAGTGATATAGCATAGCTGCTTCACACAGTGCCACTGAGAGGTAATCACAAAATTATGCAAGTCATGGTCACCACATGATCCCCTCTCAGTAGCCACGCAAAAATTCGACAACACTCAGGTAGCGTGGGTTAAACAACACAGCTGAACTTCTGAGTGCGTGGATCGGATCAGTTGAGATTGTCCAGGCCACTGGGGAAAAAAACTAATTTAGAGAAACGTAAAGTGTGTGCATTGCCCCACAGCTGTCAGCTGGAGGACGGCTCGTTAAGGATGTCCCAACACTCCTCCAAACAGTGATATGGGAGCAAACCTTGATACTGGAGTTTGTCACTGATAAAGCCGCAAAAGATATGAACGTTAGGGTCAGGTTCAATTGTTCAAACACGTGCCGCCACCCTCTTTTAAGCACGTCTTCCATCTTTCAATAATAAAGCCGTACCTTGTGATTAGAAAATGCATAGGAAAGTGAGACAGGTGTGTTTTTTATTTTTTTGCTGAGGTATCACAGTGTGAGGGCTCTGCAAGTGAAAATCCATGAATGAAAAAAAAAAATCTAAAAACAAACCACACAGAATAATTGTGTGGTGACTCTAGTCATCCAGCTTCCACAGATAATCTCTAACAAACCAGTCTAGCATCATCAGGTCTATGAGGGGGAGAAAGCACAACACACTGGTTGATTATAACAACAAAGGTAATAGGGGAATATGGGTGCTACGGCATGCCATGCTTGATCAAGTTGGGTTTGATCTTAGTGTATGGTCGTCTAGGCAATTGTATGCAGTATCGAAGCTTTCGTAGAATTTCAATATGTAGTCATTGTTAATATGATATGTCATCATACTGAATTGAATTACTAATGGTATGAACACACAATTTAGCATTGTTATTCTCCTAACAGCTCTCAAACCATTAATATCAGTAGGGTGCAAAAAGGTTATTAGCATTTTGAATCAGGCAACTTAAGCCTGATTTTAAGAGTTTTACTTACAAATTGAAATGAGACATTGCACACACACACACACACACACACACACACACACACACACACACACACACACACACACACACACACACACACACACACACACCTATATCAGCAAAAGCATACAGGAAAGTTCTGTGTATTCAAAAGAGGAAAACCGAGTCGGTGGAATAATAAGTAACACATTAGACAGTATAATCCATCAGGGTGTCATGAACTCATATGTGCATTTCTCTAAATGACTGTCCTCTTTATGACCCCAACATGAAGCAATTACTTTGGTTTTACTCGTACAGGCAGCACTGCCCCACATATCCATTAATAACAGGGCACAATATTACCTAGTGACCAAGCATGTACAAATCGACCAAGCTTATACAGTATAGACATATCAATATTGATCGCTACACCATATATAACTCAGCAACACCCAATTGGTGCCATTGACACAAAGCTCCTACAGAAACATATGACGATGCTGCTAAATTCATCCAACCTCATCACTTGGTTTATTGTTAGTCTCAATGAAATAAATAGCCACCAGGATGTACTTTGGTGAGACAATTAGGCTTGGGTTTATTATCATGAAGGCTCAGGCTATGAAACATGAAACTTTCTTTTGACAAATTCTGCCTATGTGCTGGAAGCCAACAACAGCACACACCAGTATACAAGTCAAATACACACACACAGCTGATGCATCCCAGTTATTGAGAAAACTTGCAAGCTAATAGGCACACAACTAATAATAGCCTCACGTCACTTGCAATTTACTCCAGATATGTTATTCAGTCTCCCACACAAACCGCTCATTAATTTGCCACTGTATGACTGAACTTCAGTTACACCATTAATGAATTCTGCTCAAGCAGCCAACCTGATGTCCAGCCTTGTCAACAAGGAACTAGGTAATGGGAGGATGCTGTGCATAATAGGATCACTGTGCAAGAAGAATGTTCATAGAATGTAGGCTAGTCCTTGAAAGATTTTTTTTATATCATACATGTCCTCCATTAACATAACAACGAGTAGCAAACATGCAGAAAACATGCAATTGGCTAAAATACTGCATTAATAGTGAAAAGGTATTGACAAAATACTTATACATAGCAATACAATGAGTCGTTAATGAGTGTGGCTATTGTATAGCCTAAATAGTATAGCCTGGTTTACACATTGGTCGAGCAATACACCAGTAGACAACAGCATAGTATGGTACAGAAAGCGTACGAACACAAAGTACGTGTTTGATTAGACCATTTTAGTAACAACGTAATGGGCCTTGTTAATAGACACACGTACAACGCCAACTGTCGCCTACAGTGACAATATGTATAAAAGTTTGCATGACTTCGCTAACACGATTGTCAAAGACATCCTACTGTCACTTACTCGACCACTTGGTGTGTATTCTAGATGGCAAACCCAATTATATAATCACCAACATTGTCTTTGAAGATAGATGTTAAGGAAAGGATATACATTTATAATGCTACCGTACCTTTCAGTTGAGGGAGAGGCGACAGCTCCACCAACGCGCTCTGAGTTCGGAACTGGGAAGACCCTTGGGATTTTCTCTGTTTTTGGGCCTTCCTCATAGATTTTCTCGTGAAACCATCCACTTTCTCTGATGCAGAGATAGCCGACATTTTTAGGCGTGAACTGAAAACTGAACTTTTGTTAAACTACAAAAAAATACTAAATCAAACGGAAGCAGTCCTCGTGTTTTCTTCCATGCGTATTAGTGGAAGCGACGATCAATGTGCAAGCCTTGGATCGGATGCTATGCTGTTTGATCCAACATGGTCGATTTAGCTTGGGCTTTGACAGTTTCCAAAACCTGCGGCATTCGGCCACTCCTGCCAAATGATCGTAAGCCTAGCTATTTATTAGCAAAACTCGCCAAAACAACTAATCTAAGTCGACGAATACAATGTTCAGTTGGAAAAAACAACCCGTTTTTTATCTCTATATGCCGCATTAACATGACTGAAAAATTGCCTACCTGTTGCAAAACGTATTACATGGATAAGAGAAAAAGTTGTGTTACCCACTTGGCAATAGGGGTTTAACAACCGACCGTACGGAGCTGATAGCTAATATACCTTGCTAGTGTTAGCTTGCTAACATTAGCCGACGTTAACGTAGCCCGTTACGACGATAGTTTACAGCTTTGG
Organism: Phycis blennoides; assembly: GCA_900302315.1. NCBI lineage: Eukaryota > Metazoa > Chordata > Actinopteri > Gadiformes > Phycidae > Phycis > Phycis blennoides. The sequence continues at coordinate 18,392 of OMKI01004628.1, forward strand.
GTAATTCGGTGACTACGAAAAGTTAATACAGAAGAACTTCCATGGATTTGGCAAGGGCCCAGTGCACGAATAATAGTTACTAACGACGTAGTGACAGAAGATTTCGAGTACACCACATAAACCGAACTGTTGTTACTGTAGAAAGCACATTCAACCTTGCAATTCCACCGTTGTCTTTACCGTCTGGTAGACTGCAGTGTGACAGCTGTACGTCATTGACTGGCAACTGGGCAGCCCAATCAACGGGTGGAACCTTTAAAACCTTAAACTTTTTTAACCAATAGCATTATACTAAACGAACACTAAACATGTGATATGTGAAAACAAATAGTGACCTTTAGTAGTCTATAGAAGCTTGTTACATCCATTGTGCTGCCTCCTAATCATTTGTTTAAGCGAATGGTTTATTACTAATATATAGGAGAATTACCATTTATTAAAACATGACAATTAATAAATAACCCAAGCTTTTAAAAATTCTTAAATTTCCTAAAATACCCATTTGTGGTGAACTAATACAAATAGGTGAAAACATTGTTAATTTTACCTGTTTTGGGTGTTTTAGTCTTTTTGTCGTCAAACTTTGTGCATGTCTTGAAATTACACTAAATAAATGTCTACTGGACGGCATAGCTCAGTGGGTAGAGGGTGGGTTCAAACTCCACCTCAGCTAAATGTATCTGTGCTATGTATTTTTCATTTTCGTCAACTTTATACTTTGTGAGATATTTGCAATTAAACAAGCAAAAAAACTCCCATAGACATAACATTGAGCCTTTTGACTCCGCCTACTGCCTTGCTGCTTTTGTCATGGATTCGCTTGTGAATTGTGTCCTTTGAGGCACATTTCCCAAATTACAGCCGAGGGTGGGTTGGTTCCACAACCGGAGGGTTGGCTGAGTGTTCAATCTCCACCTCAATGATTACGCAGGCATTCCTATGCACAAGTGATTCCGCGCTTGGAATTCCATTTTCTACTCATTATTATTGTCATGATTACTGTTATGACCATTGCAGCTCCTGTTCTGCATCGTAAGCCAAAGAGAGACAGCGCGCTATTACGCGCGGTGGTCACTATTGCTTGGGTCGCCAAGTAGGCCTACGCTAAGTTCTTATTAAGAATTAATTACCATTTGCGCATCATAGAAGGAAGACTAAGGTCCGTGTTGATAATGACATGCTTCAATTCCAGGTGTCCTCCAGCATGCAAACAAAGAAGCAATATCAAACACGCCGTACAAAGTGGAGAGCACGTGCGTCTTGTTTCGAAATTGCACTTGAGCTGTTTAAATTTCAAGGTATGACAATACTGCATGTACCACCATTACCCACAAGTGGAAATGTGCACAACATTGTGCAGACTTGGATGAATGGCACCTCCGGCTAGCATCACGAGAAGTAATTGTTTTCAACAGAGAGAGGGGGTGCACCGTTCCTGGAGATGCTGCAATACCAGGTCGAGGCGTGGAGTGGACGGAGCAAGCCCCTATTCCAGCTCCCTGTTCCAAAAATCAATATATGGCCCCCGGGTAGGGGGCGTATCAGATATTAAACTGATAACAACAGATACTACACTTGATCTTAGCCAAAAGGCTGAGAAGCGACACCCACAAATTGTCAGAGTGACATCCCGGGTTCCCAGACATGTCGCTCGGTCACAGAGCAAAACTGTGCTTCAGTGCAAATACAACAGTACAACCATGTCCACAACTCATAGCATGATATCAAACTATATTTAGCCCGAAGAATAACATGAATATCGGCACACGATTCGTGCAACTTGATTTATGATTGGCAGTGATGACGTCAGAATAACATTGAGCCTTTTGACTCCGCCTACTGCCTTGCTCCTTTTGCCTTCGATTCGCTTGTAAAATTCTCCTTTGAGGCACATTTGTCAACTTACAGCCAAGGATAAGTGCTCCTATTATAAATGTATGTGCATGTGCAATATGTTCAATGACAATTTATAACAAGCCACGTAGCATCACAAAGGACATGATATATTAACAATGTATAAACAACATGTACATTTGGAAGTAAGACTGCATCACAAATATGACAATTTTTTTTTTTTACAATATTTTTCATTGGAATGCTTTACCCAGATTTAGAGTGATATTAAAACACAATATAAATGTACGATTAGGAATTCAACCAGCAATCCATGCAGCTCACTCCAGTGTCCTTCTTTGGAAATATGATGATATTTTCTTTGCATTTTGTGGTGATTGCTGCATCAGAAAAACAGAAAATACTAGGTTAAAAATTATGTTCTAATGTTTTTAATTCAAAACATAAATGTGTATATAAACGCAATGGTCTTTCTGAGTGGCTCAAACTGACAACAGATGACATCAAATGAGAAGTGACACTACTTGGCAGTAATTAAACATATTGTAAAACATTTGTTTGTTGCTCCCCTGCTGTGTCTGTGCGTTTTACAATAAACATACACAGCAGGGGAGGAACAAAAAAAAAAACC
>OMKI01004643.1:0-24927 GCA_900302315.1 Phycis blennoides
TGTGTGTGTGTGTGTGTCTTTAGTCCCAGCGATGTGACGACCCAATGTATAAGCCCCATTGATGAGGGGCAACATCATTTGTTATCATTCTCAACGTAAAGGTGTCTACCGATTACAGACGTTTCAAAGCCGTCTTGTACTTTTTTACATATACATTTTTACACATTGTAGCCTATAGTCACATGTAGTCATTTATGTACCATAGCAGTGTATACACGCTGTGGCGTGTCATTCAATGTTTCCCATTTCAATTGAAAGTAAAATGTTTAGCATCACCAGTAGCCGTGGGTACATTCTACGAAGCACTCTAACGAAGGCACGGTAGTTACCTAATTTGCCGGTAGAACAGATTGCTGCTACCTTTGGGGTAGTGGGAAAGAGTTTATAAATAATGTTGTTTGTGCAACTTTCTAATATTGGCTAGTCAGTGTTCAGTAATCAATAATTCGATTTTGTTAGTTTACAATGACAGATTTTGCATCACTTTCGTACTTCGGAAGGAAAAGTATTTTGACTACAAGCTGTTTGTTCAATATGTTAAAAATGCTCACAGATAGTCAGAGCAAAACAATGCCAAAGTGTGTGTGTGTGTGTGTGTGTGTGTGTGTGTGTGTGTGTGTGTGTGTGTGTGTGTGTGTGTGTGTGTGTGTGTGTGTGTGTGTGTGTGTGTGTGTGTGTGTGTGTGTGTGTGTGTGTGTGTGTGTGTGTGTGTGTGTGTGTGTGTGTGTGTATGCGTCAAAAGGGAAAATTAACATTTTGGAAATATTAATAAAAAGTGGTCCAATTGCAAACAAAATCTGACTTTTTTTTTTCTATATTCCTTTCTCCTAGTAAACAAAGCTGCGTGGATGATTTCCTCCAGAAGAGGGATACTGCACCTTTGCTGTGGCTCTCACTGGTAGAAGCCTGAACATGCTTATCAAAGACATGAGACCACTCAATGATTGAAGATCAGGGCTTCTGCGCAATGGTTCGCACATTTCATCCATATAGGGAGGTATACCCTACCCTCCAGAGCGTTCTTCACTATGATAATGGAGAAGTAATATGAAGAGACATTCAATAAAAACTCGGCAATCAACAGCAAGGTTGCATTTACAATTGATGCATGGACAAGTATTGCCACAGAGGCCTACTTAGGCCTCACCTGTCATTTCATCAGTGACAACTGGGAGCTAATGTCTTACAGCTTAACTACTATGCCACTTGAAGTGCAACACACTGCAGGAAACATTGCTGCTTGGATTGAAGAGGAAGCTGACAAATTTGGTATTGGTACCAACAAAATCATGTCTCTTCTACATGACAATACTGCTAATGTAGTACCAGCTTTGAAGCTGTTGGAAGACAGACCTTAGATTTCTTCAGTCAGCTGCGCAGATCCTCAGATTTCCAAAGCCGTCAGTGTTACGAGATTCCTGGTAGTGCATTTAAAAAGTGAGCTTGCTTCTAACTACCTGAAGTCCAAGCAAAAACAAATGGGCAACCCTCAACATGAGCTCATACGGGATGTAAGGACTCATTGGAATAGTACATATTACATGACTAGCTGCCTCCACCAACAGAGGTTGCCTGTGAAGGCAACTTGGTCAGACCCAGAATTAGACCAAGACCTAGAAACCGCAGTGGAGCCTGCTAGAGGAACTGGAACAAGCTCTCAGTCCCTTTGAGTATGCTGCCACCTACCCTCGTGGAGAAACTTATGTCATAGTGTCAGCTCTTCCTCCATTGGTCAAAGGGCTCCTAAGGTCTACACAGAACACAGCATTTTCTGTGCAGGCCTTCACAGCTGCTGCAGCACAGGAAATGTTTACAAGATGGAAATGGCTATGTCCTTCACAAATACTAACACTGCCGCAAACACTAGTGTTATTGCAGCTGCCCTTGACCCAACATTCCACAAACTAAAATTCTTGCCACCGAAAGAAGGCCTTGAGGTACAGCTAAAGTGCAAGAGCTTGCATTGTGGAGAAAGAGGAGCGAAACAGATCAAGTGGACATGCAGCATGACAATTTGGCCCAAGATACATCCACAGATGTTTCAGGGAAGAATGTCGCTCTACTGGACTCTTTGCTTGGGTCAGATTCAGACACAAGCAACAGTGAGGAAGACAATGAAGTTGATGAGGATTCCATCAGTCAAATGGTGAGGAATGAAACACTGATGTATTTTGGAGAACAATCCCTTCAGAAGACTGAGAACCCCCTCCAAGTGGTGGAATGCGAATGAATCAAGGTTTCCCACACAGCTATGGTGGCAAAGACACTTGTGTTCCTTCCATGCTATTTCATCTGAGCGCCTGTTTTCAGCAGCTGGGAACATCATCACAAAGAAAAGAGCCAGCCTGAGTGCAGAGCATTTGGACATGCTTACATTCCTCCATTACAATACTGTGAACTTGTAGAAATGTCTTTACCAAGTCCTATTGGACTAATGTAGACTTGTGAAATGTAAAAAAAATATTAAAAAAAGTAGTTTTGCAAATTCTTAGTTCATTGTATCATATGCTTGTCAGCCCTAGTATTATTTCATAGTGAAATCTTACTTAAGATTTCACTGTTTGTAATCTTAAGTTACTGTACCACTGTTTCGCAGTTCAAAGTTACAAAAAGCAGCACCCGAGTTCAGAGCAGAGTGGTTCCACTTCTACAGTATTCTGTTTGATGCTGAGTACAATAATTTAAAAAGGATGGTCAACTACCTACAGTATGTGACCTAAAGATAATGGTAACACACTTTGAAAACATGTCAATGAAATGGTCAATTGCAATGGCTTTTCAGTAAATTCATTGTTTAGTCAAATAGATTAGTCAAATAATCAAACAATATAATCATTAGTTGCAGCCTGTGCCATGGCTAACTGCCTAGCACTGCTAGTTTCTATGTGAGATGAGCAGGGCTGGCCTGGGCTGTCCTTAAATGGGAGATTTGGTGATTCTGTTGCAGCCAGTAACGGGTGCCCAACCCCCTGGCCTATGGAATATCCATAATGCCCCAGGAGAGATACGGGACTCTTATGTGGTTATCGTGTGGTTGGTCACTGGGGGCACTAGGGTTGCCAACAACAGTGTCCTGGCAAAATGACCATCCTAGTTCTTATCAACAAGGCCACCTATTCATCCTCCTCTAATTCAATAGTTTTATTCCTCAGCTCAGAAGTCAGAAGTCATAAAGATTGTCAAGTAGGTTTGCCTATACAATGAATTTGACTTGGTGGTTGGTGCGTGGCAATAAACAACAAACAATACACAATAGACAATAACAATCAATGCAGTGCAAGATGGTGGGACCTAATATGATATAAAATAAAGTTAAGGAAGCTACAAAGTGTATGTTTTTAAGTGTTTTAAAGAGTGCAGTAGCAGTGGGTAGGGCTGTGATGACCAGTCTGTGTTAAGCATTTGTTTTTGTTCTTTTGTTGTATACAGTTCATACCCTAACCCTAATACATGTGTTTTGTCTTTGCAGAGTAAACAGCTAATGGAGAGGCTGCAAACTGTACCGTCCATCAAAACATCGGTATGTGATCTCCCAACAATGTTTCTAGCAATGTAATATTGATTAAGAGATGGAGTGAAGTTTGAAGCGCCTTGTAAATTGCGAATTCAGTGTCTTTTTATTAGAAAATCATTCTTTAATTAACTATATTGAGGACTAATGAGTGATGTCTTCAGCTGTAAGAACTGTTTTAATGAATAACCCCAAATCATATCTTTGTCTAATATAATGCAAAATGTCCATTATATCGAAAAATGTATACTTTCTCCTTCTCTTGTTTTGCAGGATTTGCTTGATACGGAGATCTCGCTCCAGGAGGCTTTGACTATGGTAAAGTTCAAGCTGATAATGTCATCATGAAATGTCACTTGTATCACCTTTTTTGCGCTCTTTTTGGGTTGTTCTTTACCACTTTGGTAATTAATTGATAACCTAAGGGAAACCGATTCATCTTAACAATGGCTGCAAGCAGTGGTGTGTTTTCTTGCATTAGCCAGGGGCACATAATGCACAAAGATATTGATTTATTTGTTGATTGTTTGTCATGTAAAATTGCCTTATGTGATGGAGTTAGTAGTGTCCGCCATAGTCAAATGTGATTCGTCAGGCCAGACCCATGGTTGGCTAATCGTCAAATCATATACAATACATGTTGTATTATATGCGGCTCAATGATACCATATTTCTTGTGACTTTTGCATGGTTTGAACGCATTGGAAATATTCCAATTACAGTACCAGGGTTTCCAAAAGATGTTTATTGGCATGTTGCAGCCCCCCCGCTAAATTCACTTTTCACAATTGGACGACAATGTGCACGTTAGTTCATGTCAGCATCTGCATTCAATTTTACAGAAAATATAAGCTACTATTAGCCTTGTAATATAGACAAAAGTAATATACCGTTATTAATATAATACATAGATTAAATCAAACCATGGCCAGCCTCTATGGAGACGAGATCACCGTTCTGTCAGCACATTGTATTCACATCCAATGATGGCAAAACCCCCATCAATTGAGAGAAAGTAGAAGCCTTTGATTATAAATTTCAGATACGTATTATTCATGCATATCAGCATATAGAACAAATGCAGCACCATTCAATTTGGAAGAATAGGGAAAATGGGTACTGACCTGTGCAAGTGTTATATGACAGCTGGACAGTGCCACTGCCATTAAATAAAGGGCTTATCAAACAATATCACATTTTGAATGCAAACCATAACACAGCAAATTGCAGACTGAGGACAAACCTCCCACCCCCACAAAGAAAATGTTGTCTAACTAATAAGCTTTTCATTCTAGAAGACAAGCAATGCTGTGGTATCACTCATTTAGCACTCCCATCCTCCTAATGGAGTAACAGGCTGTTACACTCGCATTTTCCTGACACGAAGATTTGACTGTTAAAGACTAAGTCAGCTAAATCTCTTTCTCTTGAAGTTTCAAGGTCACCCCTAAAGTAGTGTGTAGTTGTGCCGCTGCCATATTAAGAACTTTTGTTGTATTATATTTATTGGGAAAGAAAGAAAATATATGTATGCTTGGCATTAAACTTAAAGTTGCTACCTAGTAAGGAGTAGTAACAATTTGTTGGCAACACATTGCTACGGGTTATTGACACTTAAACCAGGTAATGGGTACTCGATGCATCCTATTTGTGTGCAAAGCCCTTTACGTTTTTCTTTTTATCTGCATGTACTACAGGTGGAGAATGATGTCCGCTCTCCTGAAGTGTTATTTAGATTCTTCCAGGAAACAAGCTCTGGTAAGGGTTGCAGCTCTGACCATATAAACTTGTAGAATTAGAATTTGAGAATTTAAGAATTTGTTGAAAACATCAATTTGTTTAAAACTGTATGTTTAAATGAATACTACATTGAACTTTCATACTGTCAGGGTTGCTGGCACATTGCTGCTGGATCATGTGGGATTCATCAGCTTCAGTTTGCTTGTCATAAATAGTTGTAAACTAGTAATTTAGTCATGTAGCTTTCTTCTTTCATGTAGCTTCTACTTCTCTTGATTTTCCCTGGTCAGGACCATGTAATGATTTGATGGAGGGATGCTGCACCAAGGACAAAGACATAATGGACACATTAAATAGATGGGTATGTTTTTGGCTCATTTTGGCATTATTAAGACTTAAGACTTAATAAGACAAAAACAAAGCCAACCACCAAGACAAATTCCTCGTAGGTGCAAACCTACTTGGCAATAAACATCTGAGTTTCTGAGTTCTGAGTTCTGAGAGAAAGTAATGGTACTTGAAATGATAAAATGTACACATTTTTGTAGCTGGGTGAACGCTTGGCACAACTCGTTCCCATCAGTGGTGTGGATGTGGTGGAATTGGAGGATGACGGCACATGCGTTCGCTTCAACCCTTTAATGACTGCAGCAGGTAAATCCTACATCAGCAAATCAGCACTTTTAAGCTTTTCAAATTTTCAGAATGGCTGACATTTAGAAGAAATATATGTCAAGATTTCCATTTAGATTTTTAGTTTTGTGAATGTAAATATTTTTATTACTGACTGATTATTGACTTTCAAAAATGTGCAAGTAAAGTGCCTGACCATGATAGATAATAGCTATTGACTACATAAATCCAAGGCACTGATTACAATAATAAAATGGTAATTCATTCAAGTCATTAGCAGTTAGGAAGTCCTAGACCAGATTTGGAAGACAAGGGTAACATGATATAACATGACTCTATTTTCCCCTCTTTAACAATCAACTGCGTCAGTGCTGGGGACCAAACAGTCGGATGTAGAGGTACTGGTGAGTAAGCTGTTGGAGCTGGTACCTGTACTCACTTCAACACTTTGCCTCAGAGAAGACTTCAGGCAGGAGGTGCAGCGCCACTCCCCCTTCCTCAGTCATATAGAGGACTTCAACTGGCCAGGCCTGGGCGTTGTCAGGTACTTATCACAAGCAATGGCTATAAAACCAACTACTTGTGAAAGATTATTCAAGCTGGGTCATATTTTTAATGAAGCACTTGGTTTAACAAGTCCTTAACTTATGTTATTAGGTGTCAAGCCCCCAAAGTGCAAGGCACCTATTTTTTATGCCTGTTTTTTGCCTCTTGCACCCAATAATGTCCTTCTGGATTTTGTTGTACACATTTTTGGAAAAAATAAATATTTTCTGAAAATGATCCTGAATTTTGTACACATGCTCTATGGGCATACCTGTGTGTGTGTGGCATTGAATTGCTTGAAAATGGCTATCGCTGGGGTCGGAGGTATGTGGGCTGTGAATACCTTTGTGACTGCTAGTTTTTATATTGAAACACCTATAGCTCATCCCCTGATCAAGTTCTCAGAATTGTGTATAAACCACATTTGCTCTTCACTGATGACCCAGTGTAACAGGCCATAGTATACCCCCAGTCCAAGATAAACCCAGGTATAGTTTGGCCCAGGCCAGAGTATACCCGGGGTATATTATGGCCTAGGCCAGACTATACCCCTCTAGGCCAGAGGAAGCTAACTCAAGTTTCAAGTTTATTGTCACATGCTAGATAACAATGTACATCATTAGAAATTCTTGTTGCTCGGGTGTGCTCAACTTGAAACTTGAAAATATGAAACAGAAAAAAAAATAATAATAAAGAACAGAAGGAGCATCTATGCAACAGTAAACCACAATAAATAAATAAATAAGTGGAAGAGTAGTTGGATGAGTTGGATAAGTGGCAGTTGTGCAAAATAGTGGGAAAAAACTAAACAGTTAACAATTGACCCTCTCCACCGCTGCCCCCCCGATGTGGATGGGTGCGTGCCTCTCTCCCCTCCTGTGGTCCACGATCAGCTCCTTCGTCTTAAAGACGTTGAGCAAGAGGCTGTTGTCCTGACACCATGATGTCAGGGCTCTCACCTCCGCTCTGTACGCGGACTCGTTACCGTCGGTGATGCAGCCGATGATGGTGGTGTAATCAGCATAATGACAGTGTTGGAGCTGTGTGTGCTCGGGTTGTCGTGGGTGAACAGGGAGTACAGCTGGGGGCTGAGGACACATCCCTGGGGGGCACCGGTGCTGAGAGTCAGTGTGGAGGAGGTGGCGTTGCCGATCTGAACAGCCTGTGGCCTGCTTGTCAGGAAGTCCAGGATCCAGCTGCACAAGGTGAAACTGATGTGCAGGTCTCGGAGCTTCGCGACAAGTCTGGACGGCACTATGCTGTTAAAAGCAGAGCTGTAATCGATGAACAGCATCCGCACATACTTGTCCCACTGATCCAGGTGGGAGAGGGTATTGTGCAGTGCTCCTCTGGAAGAGAAGTGGTCACCTCCCCCACAAGGTAGCCCTTACCCTTATAGTCCGTGATGGTCTTAAGCCTACTCCACATGTGCCTGGTGTTGGAACCACTGTAGCAGGACACCACCTTTTCCCTGTATTGTCCCTTGGCTGTTTTTATTGATTTCCTGTGCTCGTACTGGGTTTTCTTGTACTCACATGGGTCTCCAGAGTGGAAGGCTGCTGTCCACGCTTTAAGTGCCGTGCAGACCGCTCCGTTGATCCACGGCTTCCCACGGTACAACGTCGTCGATACATTTGCTTATGTATCCCGTTACGTACTCGGTGTAGTCGTTAAATCGTAAAACTGGCGTAATCGTTGAATCTTGAAATCAGACCATAACCCTGAGCACATAGACTTTTATTACTTCAACCATGAAAGCCACAATCAGTAAAAATAAAAGACTCCACAAAGATCAAAGATTACTACCACAGTTCTCAGTAGTGTTTACACATTAAAATAAAAGCACACACTCAAAACAACATAATGCAATTTTAACATAATTTTCTATCAACTTGACTGTTCATAATGTGATAAAAAACAAAACATCCTGAAACTTCAACTTCTAAAACTAGGCAAGTCCTTGCTACAATATAAATGTACCGGTAACAACATCAAAATGATCATGCTTGTTTTCAAGATAAAGTGGATGTTCTGTTGTTGATTGAAGATTGAAGCTTGCAGGGTAGGTCAGCCATGGAGTCGCCGACCTTTGTGTGGATTATGATGTCACAATCCAACAGATTCGCTGTGGCTATGATCTCTGCCTCAGTTGCCCAGACTCCATCACGAGAGATGCCAGAGGTGTTTACATATTCATTCACATTTTGGTTCAAGTAATCCTTTTTCTGTCAAATCAGTGTTCATGTGGTGGATGACTTTATCTTGGAGAAGAGAGTGGTTGTCCTCTGATCCTGTAAGGATGTAGCTGATGGCCCGGAAGTAGCAGTTCCCATCACCTTTGGTTTTGCATGTACGCCGTGATTGTCCAAGGTCCGCTGTGCATCCATAGTACACAACTTTACCAAACATAAGGCCAAGAGCAGTTCTTTGATACTTCCTTCATGAACTTGGTAGTGGTTTGAGAAGTCTTGGTCAGCTTGTGTTTCTTTGAGATGTGGATGTCATCATTATCTGATTCTTCACGGGTTTCTTTTGCTTTGGGCTCTCATTGGCAGAGTCACTGGGACAATCATCAAGGGACTGGGGTGATGGTGGAGCCTCTTCATCCTGGTAAATCTTAAGGTTACTGGCATAGTAGGTGTTGCCCAGTATCTTGCCAGTCTTATTGTTCTTGAGTTTTACTCGTCCCTTGGTCAAGGATTCCACAACTGTGTAGGGTCCATTCCAGTGTGATTCCATCTTTAAACCAATGCGATGAATGCAGCGCTGATTCTTGATATATTCTTGATAACGGTGGAGCCAGCAGTGATTTCTTTGTTGCTGTTGTGTCAGCGATCAAAGGCAAGCTTCTGGTGTTCCTGGGCAGAGTGGATGTTGGTACTGACAGGTGAGGGGAGCTTCTTATGGATAGTTGTCAGTGTATCCAACACATCATGTTTAGCATCATCTAGAAGGGGCATGGGGTCCACAGTTCCATCTTCTGAAGATTTGAGGTCTATAGGAAACTTGGCCTTCTGTCCATACATGACCTCAAATTGCAGTGCATTTGGTTGAGGCATGCACAGATGTGTGACAGGCAATTAGCACACCAGGGATGAACTGGTCCTAGTTGTTTCCTTGGTCATTAACAAGCTTACTAAGAGATTCTTTGAATGTTTGATTGTCACGTTCCCACTGGCCATTAGTTTGTGGGTGGTAGGCAGATGAAATGCAGTGATCTGTTTGAAAATGCTCCATCTGGTTGTCAATGATCGAGTTCACAAACTCTCTTCCCTGGTCGCTAATCAGAATGTACATACAGCCAAGGCGGCAAAAAATGGAGTACAAAGAATTTGCTACTGAATTGGCACTCTTGTCTGGGGCTGTTGCTTCAGTCCACTTGATCAGTCCATTGATCAGTGACAGCAACTATATATTTGTTGCCGTTCAATGTTTCCTGAAGGGGACCGATTATATCAATCCTGACTAAGCTCCATACTTTTCCAGGCACTGGTATACTATTGAGTGGTGGAGCCTCCTTGCTGATTTGGGGTTTTATGACAAAACATTTTTGACAGGCTTTGACATGTTGGTGAACACCGTTCTTTATCCCCTTCCAGTAATAACGGTCAGATATTTTGGCTAACGTTTTATCTCTGCCAAAATGGCCACCAGAAACTGGGTTGTCATGACGGGCCTTTAGGACATTTGGCATTCGGCTTTTATTGAGAACCTCCTTTTTCCCATGGTAAAGAATCTCTCCTTCTGCTCGATATGGCTTAGCTGTTTGTCTGAACAGGGGACTGGGACTTGGCATTTACAGGTTTCTCTGGAGGTAGATTGTAGATCCACTGGGGGTACTTTTTGTTGTGTTGCCGTATAGAATGTCAAAAGCTGGTTATACAGTTGATTTTCCATGGTTGTCAAAGCTGGAAAACTGAAAAAGTTTGGTGGTAGGGCAAGCAGCTGTGAGTCTGAGCATTCACATGCTTTTGGCCTTGAAGCTAAGTTGTGGCTTGTGAAATTATGCCGTCCACCAAAAACGTCAACAAGCCAGAAAAGAAGAAACTTAACTTCAAAATACAAGGCGACAATCCACCACATCAATATCACCCTAAGAAAATGTGAAATGTCAAAAGTTTGTTAGTAATTAGAGGCTTGTTTTGGATAAATGTATGAAACTTACTAAAGTAGTTGATGACTTCTGTATCCTACATTGTGTTAGGTTGCTGATGAAAAAAGCTAATTTCAACAACATGTTTTATTTTCGGATAAGATATACATTATTCCAAGGTACATGTTCCTGTTTATAAATATTAGTGAGTGAATATACTGTGTAAATACAATCAAAATCTCTTTACACAAGAGGGGTATACTCTGGCCTAGAGGGATATATTTTGACAGCCCATGTTTTAACCTATTGGCATGTAAAATGTTTGCCAATTTCTCAGACATATACAGTATGTATCCCGGTAACTTTGGTTTGGTAGCGATTCACAAATAGGGGGTGCTATAATTTGTGGTCAAAGTTAAATGCTCAGCCCTGGAAACTATGAACGCATAAAGAGGCCACCCCCCTTAAGAATTGATGACGTCAGAGTATCAATTTGAATAAATGCAAAGCTAAGAGCTAATGCGCAATATTGCATATTAACTGAATTCGCCCTTGACCAGTGACTCGGATTCACGTTGAATCATTTGGGGACACTTCTCACATCTCATTTCCCCCTACTGACGTGTTACTGCAAAGTGTTAGAATAGCGTGGCCACTCAAGTAGGTCTGTGTGTGGGCTGTGAATACCTTTCAAGACTGCTAGCAGTCTAGAGGGTGACTAAAGATGACCATGGATTTGCCCAATGGTGGTGCAATAGTCTGAAAATGCAAACATTAACAAACATCCATTTGTGCATAATTATTGGGCAGCTATTAGTGTGCAGAATTATTATGCAACTAAATGATTTTTTTTTTCCATCTCATCTGGTTAAGTGAGAATAACAAACAGACAACAACAGATTTACAAATAAACATTTCTGACATTTCCAAAAAAAGTTTAGTGACCCATATAGTCACCCTTCTTTTCAATTACAGTCATAGGCCTTCCATCCATGGAGTCTGTCAGTTTATTGATCTGTTAGATTAGATTAGATTATACTTTATTTATCCCACAGTGGGGAAATGTGGGTTCTTGTCCCAACAGCAAGGGAAAAAAGTGTAGTACACACTACAGAAATTTAAAGAAAATTAAAGAGGGGCAAACACCATACAATGATCAGACTAAACAAAATAAATATAAATACTAATGTACAATAAAGTGATCAGTATGGAAAATATATTTACAGATAAAGAAATAAAATAAGAGATAAATAAAAAATAAAAGATAAATAGATAAATAAAAAAAAAAAAAAAGATAAAAACGATCAATTTTTTGTGCAGCAGCAACCACAGCCTCCCAGATGCTGTTCAGAGAGGGGTATTGTCTTCCCTCACTGTAACTCCCCCGTTTAAGAAGGGCCCACAACTTCTCAATAGGATTTAGGTCAGGTGAGGAAGGGGGCCATGTCATTATGTCATGTCATGTCAAAAGCGCTATATAAAACTGATATATTATTATTATTATTCTTTCATCTTTAAGGCCTTTACTGGCTAGCCACGCAGTGGAGTATTTGGATGCATGCGGTGGAGCATCGTCCTGCATAAAAATCATGGCCTTCTTGAAAGATGCATACAAAGATACTTTTTCCTGTACCACTGCTTGGGAAGGAAGTGTCTTCTTAAAACTGGCAGTAGGTTTGGTAGTTCATTTTAAGTCCATCTTCAACCCGAAAAGGTCCAACTAGCTCATCCTTAATAATACCAGCCCATACCAGTACCCACCTCCACCTTGCTGTTGTCTGAATCGAAGTGGAACTCCCATGATTCACTATTTGCAACAAAACGTTTGAAGGTTCGGTGATCACGCCCCAATATCTTAGCAATTTCAAGAGTGTTGCATCCCTTTGAAAGGCTTTTTACAATTTTTGACCTTTCAGAGCCAGTTGAAGCTGGCTCTGAAGGAAAAGAACCTGCCTAATAATTATGTACACATTGATATAGGGTGTTGATCTCTTTAGGCCACACCCTCCCTCGTTGCACAACTACACATCACCTGATATGCTTAATTCCAATAAGCATTCAAGTTTATACAGCTTGGAGTTGGTCAAATGATGGTCAAAATACTCACTTGCCTAATAATTGCCTCACTAATGAGCAATTATAGACCTATATCAAACCTCCTGTTTTCAACAGCTGAACAACTTCTTGAAACTAACTAACTGTTTTGATTTCTTCCAGTCAGGATTTTGACCCCACCATAGGCACTGGCACTGCTCTTGTTATGGTCTTCAATGACATCAACCTAAACACAGATAATGGCAAAATTATCAAACGTCTTTGTACTACTAAGACTTAGCACTACTAGGTCTCAGTGCTGCATTCAATACAATCGACCACAACATATTATTAGATCGACTGGAAAACTGGGTGGGACTTTCGGGACCAGTACTAAACTGGTTTGAACACTACCTAAAGGACAGATATTACTTTGTGTCTATAGATAATTACACATCTGAGTGGACAAAAATTGCATGCGCAGTTCCCCAAGACTTCATTTTGGTTGTCTTCTGTTCATCATCTACTGTTCTGTTCATGCTCCATACTCTAAATACGTCTCATGTTATGGAGTAAAACTATAAACTATATCACCAGGGGACTATGGTCCCCTGAAGAACTGAGTAAGTGCATTAAACAAATTAACAATTTAATGTGCCGAAATGTTCTTCAATTACACAAATTAGAAAGATAAAATTGTCTGTGGAACCAAGGAAGAACGTTAAAAATTCACAAATCATGTCAGAAATCTTGGTCTCAGAAAACAGCCACGTTAATACAATTTCACAAAGTCAGCCTACTATCACCTTCAGAATATATCAAGGATTAAAGAACTAATGTCTCAGCAGGATTTGTAAAAACTCGTGAGCCTTACACTGGCTTTCTGTGTAAAAAATAATTTATTTAAAGCGCTGAATGGTTAGGGCCAAAATCTTGGCCCTGATCTTCTGCTACATTATGAACCATCCAGACCTCTTAGGTTGTCTGGTACAGGTCTGCATTCTGTCCCGAGAGGCAAAACTAAATGTGGAAAAGCAGTGTTCATTTCTTATGCACCACATATCTGGAACACACTGCCAGAAAACTGCAGGTGTGCTGCAACTGTTCTTTAAATCAAGGCTGATTTAATAGTGTTTAATAGTTTTTTTTCTGTCAATTAAATGTAGGACTTTTACTGTTTTTAACTGTTAATTGTATTTAAATGTTCTTTTATAATTTGTTTAACATTTTGTCTTAAATGCTTTTAATGTTAAATCTATAATGCACTTTGAATTGCCTCATTGCTGAAATGTGCTATGAAAATAAACTTCCCTTGCCTATGCAATTTGAACATAGTTATTTCTATGCAGACAAGATGTTACTATCCTTTGTGCCGTCATCCAAGGTAAACACATGTAGAAGGCCAGCTCAGATAAGACCAAACACAACACGCGACTGATGCAACCACCATAAGGTGCAACACCATAGCAGGCTACGCCATCATAAATCTATGGAGTCATTCTTCAGGTGGCATCATTCACCCATTACCAGCCAACAGCGGTATGCGGCATGTTATTGGGGTTATCAAGTTGGCACCTTCCTTCACCGATGTTTTGTTAAGTTAGGCCCACAACACCTCAAGAAGCTTTAACTGTGTATTCCAGCATCCTGGAAACACACCCCTTTATGCCACCACCTCACAATTCCTTCTAACCCTCGCCATTTAACGGCTACCATCAATCTAGGTTAACCTTGATCTTAACGGGAACTACCAAGCTTCCTCTTTAGCCAAAGCCACTCACTTGCGCTCTCCGCTGCTTGCGACATTTATCGCCAGTTTCAAGCGCCGTCCATGCATGCCGGAGTTGGTCATTCCCAGCTGTCCTGGGAGTGGCGGAGACTGGGTGCGTGCTTCCTTAATGCAGCTTCTCCCTCACGTACAAATGCCACATTATTACATACACATACATACTTACCTTGATACTTACCTTGATTGCGACCAGCTAAGGGGTTTACTTCTAGCAGTTTTTCCTCAACTGCAACTGCCAAACATTTCAACACCTGATTGTGGCGCCAAGTGTATTGCCCTTGGTAAAGACTAACTTTACAACCTGACAGTAGTAAAGTTAGCCCCTATCAAAAATCTAATTCTGCTTGCCTCCATGCTCCACAGATCCTTCCACTTCAACCTTCTCTTCTCTACACTCTGAATTCACCCACTGCCCTTGCTTTGCCTGTGACACTGCCTTTGTACAGCTTACCATCTCCTCCTGTCGAGGAGGTATTTCTTCGACTACCAGCTTAGCCTTAGCACACTTGTATTCCTCTGTCAGACTAGATGATGGCAACTCTAACATGCCCTTTTCATACAAGGCCACACTGCTCAGACAGCGTGGGGCTCCAAGCCATTTTCTAATAAATGACTTAATCAACCTTTCTAGCTTTTCTACCCTCGATATGCGAACCTCATACACTGTCAGAGTCCACATCAGCCGAGGCAACAAACCAAACTGAAGACACCACAACTTTAACTTACCAGGGAGCCCTGACCTGTCTATACCTGAAATGCCTCGAATCATTTCCTGCCTCAACTCCTGACATTGACCCTTATCATTGAGACTTGCGTCATACCATCTTCCTAAGTTTTTGACCAGTTTCACCATTGGTACCACTTCATCATCAATAAAAAACCTCTTGTCTTCCACCTTCCCTTTAACAAAGGAAATGCTCCTAGACTTACTTGGCTTCACTTTCATCCTAGCCCACTGTAGATTACTATTTAGCTTACCTAGTAGCCTCCTAGACGTCATAGTCGTCATATCATCCATGTAAGCCCTGATTGGTGGGAGGCGCAGCCTCTACCTAATAATGACCTCCATTGCCATGGTAAAAGCCAATGGGGAATGACAGAAGTGAATCATTAAGTGAACATTACCTCAGCCATAGAGTGCAACCCATAGCTTTCTTCTTAATGGAAACACTATCAGTTGGATATTGTTGAGACCAAGGCAACCAAGGCATAACTGTTTCAATCATGGCTAATAATGGCATGATTAATACATACTGGTAGTCTTATAACCAGCAGATAATTTGAATTTAAGATCAATATAAATCTAAGATAATTGTAGTTCATCTGATTTTTCCACCTTGAGAACATGTTTTTTTTCTCTTTTGATAACAATGGTTGGGCATGTGATTTTAGGTACAACCCTCAATGGTTTGGAGATGTGTTGGAGGACAAACAAATCCAGGAAGTGGAGAAGATGAACTGTGAGCTCATGAAAAAATTGCTTGAGGAGGAAACCAACATCAGATTTTCCTCAGGTACTGTAATATACCTGCATTCATTGTTCATGTGTATTTTGAACTGACTGTATTCATTTTAAGCAAGACAATAATCAAAGGACTTACTCCTCTTCAGGCCCAGACTACGGGACAGTGAGTGACCGTATTTTTGTTGGCATGGTGACCAAGGAGTTTTCCATTGCCCAGTTGGTCAATACAATTGCTGCCCTGGGGAGGGAAATTGAGGAAAATGGAAAGGTAACCACAACTCACTTCAGAGTTAGTGCCTTGGTTTAATAATTGGTTTTTGCTGAAAATTCTGAAAAAAATATTATACTTGGTGTATGTCATGCACATATATTGGCAAACATTTTCACCTGTGTTTCATTCGTCTTCCTCAATCTTGAATGTATCATTTTGGAACAGGATGGGTAAAATATTACAATCCCGTTTTTTTGGCTCGGCACTAACAATCCATTTTGACTAAGTTACCGGAATTATTTGACATCCTTTGCTCCTATCCTAGTGGTTTTTTATTTCCAGGTAATAACAATGGTCTCTGACGTATTCTAATTATAGACAAAAAAGAATTCTGTAAGTCAAAGTGTAAATGCAAAGATAATGTGATCATTTGGTTATGGTCTGCCCCCCACATTGGTCCTCGCAAAAATTGGTCAGAAAAAATTTTCAGATTCCAAATTTTATTTTGTACTAACTATAACAGCATTACTCATTAATGCGGTGACCTGTACAAATATTTCTTGCCAGTGCAAATTACCAGGCAGAGAGGGTAAACAAACCTTGGCACATGTGCATTTGTCTTCCTTGCACTATGATCTACTGGACATTTTACTTAAAGGTCCAGTGTGAATTTAGTGGCATCTAGCGGAATTAACCTGGCAGAAATGTAATATAACATTCATAAGTATGTTTTCATTAGTGTCTAATCATATGAAAATAAGAATCTGTGCTGCGTTATACTACAAGTGTCCGGAAACTTAACCCTCTTTCGAAAGCGACAATCAACAACTGCTGGGCAGACGGAGCTCCACACATTGTGGCATTATATGTATGTTATTGTGTGGAAAGCTTAACCCTCTCTCGAAAGTAGCCATCAACAATCCAGATGGAGCTCCACACACACTGTGGCATTATATGTATCCTAGAAGCCTAAACCTGTCTTGGAGGCACCTCATATATCCTAGTGAAGATGAGCATGCTCCATCCTTTGCGAATGAGGGTGATTATAAGTGACTGTACATACTTTAATACAGTATACAGTATTATATACTATATACTGTACAGTTCATACAGTATAATCGACCTTGGTGCGATTAAAATTCTTGTTGCATTTTCCCAAACTGAAATACATTGCACCTTGCACAATACAGGCTAGTACAGGCCACTGTAGTCGTTGGAAAAGGATGTGTGAAGGAGTGTATTCAGTTGGTTGCAATCTGCAACCACCGCTAGATGCCACTCAAACTGTAAATTTGCCTCTAGCAAATGTTTTACAAATCCTGAATTGATTGGTAAAAAAACATGAAGAATGTGAGTATATACTGTATGTATACCATTACACAGAGTTGGATTACTTAGCTGGCTTGTTTCCCTGCCTTGCAGTTATTTGAGAACATGGCTGAGGTTGTCCAGAGAGGCATTCTGGAAGCAGAGTTACAGCTGCAGAAGGACAGTGAGAGGAGAATCCTCGAAGAGGTGTGTTTCTTCACCTTTTTTTTTAAAGCAACAAATGTCTTTGTCATTTTTGTCTTTGGATTTCCGGCAGCTGTGGGGACTGTTCAACCAAACTTTCTTTCTTTAATTTACCCTACTATTTGGCCCAATTTGCCAATTTGATTTGTGTTAAAATGTTGCCAAAACTGTGTCCTTTGAGCTAGAGGGCTAGTCTTTTACTACTGAATGTTTAGACTCATGGAAACAGTGTTCAATGTTGTTTATATATATATACACTACTCACAAAAAGTTAGGGATATTTGGCTTTCGGGTGAAATTTATGGAAAATGTAAAAAGTTCACGCTACATTGATGTTATGTCATGAAAGTAGGGCATTTAAGTAGAAGCATGCAATGGTGGTTTCCCCATTGCAAACAATTTATTGAAACAAAATCCAACAACAGTGGTGGGTATACCACAACAAAAAATGTCAATGTCTCAATAACTTGTCATGTGCCCTTGAGCATCAATTACAGCTTGACAGTGACATCTCATGCTGTTCACAAGTCGACTTATTGTCTGCTGAGGCATGGTATCTCACTCTATTTGAGGTACCCCAGTCTCCAGCGGCTATTCCCTAATGATGTGACCTCAATGAGCTGGAGCATTGTCGTCCATGAAGATGAACTAACGCTGATGTAAACGGTTTTGAATGGTCTGACATGACACTTGGGTGCCTCTCACCTCCCTTAAATGTGTTGAGTGGCATTCATCATCCGGTTTAGCAGGGCAATGTTCACAATGAAGCGGTCATCAGTGTGGGATGTGGCCAAAGGACATTTGCCTTGCCCTATGTCTTTCTGTGACTCTTCCAGTGGCCACTTTCCTCTGAGAACATCCTCTGAGTTTGAAGCCTCGCAATGGCGAGGTACTGCTGATCAATTGTTAGGTGTCGTCTTGGTCTCATGATGTCAAAACGTGAACAGCATGATGAAGAGGACTGTTTAAATACCAATTCTGATTGAACCAGGAAATGTGTTGGTCGATTCATGGATGAAACACCTGTTGTGAATTTTGCCGTTCACCTCCTTGTTAGAGAACAGCAAGTTGTGCAAAAAGTACTGAAACATTGAACAGTTGGACAAGTGCATTCAAAAGAGAAGGTCAAATTAAGTTCACCTGTAAAGGTTATAGTGCATTTTACGTTCCTGAACGTTTCTACGTTTTACGATCCTGAAACTTATCCCTAACTTTTTGTGAGTAGTGTATATATATTTAGGTCTTCACCGGAATATTCAGTTACGTGGATCGAGGATATGGATATGCGCCATGTTAGTTTGGTATAGATCTGATTTAGCAAACAGCCATTGCCATCGTTCTTTGCACAACCGGTTTGAGCAAATAAGAACATTTATTTTGGATAAGCTGATATGAACGATCCTGTCGGACAGTTTAGTTTAGCTTGAGTCTGTAAGTATCCCTACTCCTGGAGTCCGGTGCATTTGGAGACACATTCAGCCAACTACTTGCTATTTTATGAAGTTTAGAATATGAATTATATATAAATAAGGGATATTGCATTAAATACGGTATACTGCCAACCAAGCCGTAAAAATATTCTTCCAAGAGATGAGGACGACGCAATTGAAAATTTAGTGAAGAGGAGCTGGATAACTTTTGATGGGATTGGCTTGCAACAGGATGTGTAAGTATTAGTAATTTATTTTGATGGGTAATTGGATATAAAGAAGATATATACATTTTCCGACTTCACTGAATTCAAAGCAGTTACGCAAGCGTTATGTGCGTGGGTGTGCTTGTGTGTACTTATTCTTACAGAATCTTTTGCTGCCATTACAATTGCCTTTTTGCACTAACTTTTACAGGAACTTATGCTGCTACTCCTACTTCATACAATAGTAGATTCCGACATTGCATATTTATTTTTATTGTCTCTTTTTTTATCTTGTTAAATTGTATGTTTACTTTTAGTATTAGCAGTGTCTTGTCTTGTCTGTTGTGCCTGTGCACTTTATCTGTTTCACCGTGGGAGAGTGAGAAATGTCCTCTCGATTCCTGTCTTGTCATGTGAAGGAATTGACATTAAAGCTACTTTGACTTTGATGTGCAGCAGTAGACGCACACTCACTGAGGGGAGCGGCGTGGGGGTTACCCTGAATACAAACCTGAATCTCTATAGGACATTTGCATGCCGGTAATCATAGGAATGCTCATTTTGGCACAAGTAATGCACATCCTTCTCAAGACATTTGCATTAGCTTGCATTTGTGTAGGTGTGTGTTATTGGCAATGCTGACTGAAACAGAAGATGTATATAGTAACAGTAATAATTAGAGTAGCTATTTTATTTCAACTGCTTTTCAGCACTGCTGATGAAGTCAACCCTTTGACACAGCTGCCACCTGCAGTGGCAATAGACCTCTTCTTCAATATCTACTTCCCAGAGAACTGGATGAATGTCCAGTCCCTCCTGGCACATAAACCTCACAAAAGGCTACAGGGAACACTTGAGTACAAACTGCATAAAAACAACACCCATTTATCTGCATGGCATGTCATGAGCCACTTTTCACTAAATTTGGACAGAAGCTGCCATGACACATACCAGAGCTAGTGGTATAGATCATAGAATAAAAAATGCCTGTTGGACTGACCTCATGAAGATACTATAAGTGAAGAATTTACTTAAGGAAGCCTATATAAACAGTTGGGGGGCATTTGTAACCCTTAATGTATTTTCTCCATCAAGAGAGGTCTACTTTATGTCGCCTTTGTGCTTTATGTGTTTTTCTACATTTATCACCAGATTTCTTATCTGTTCGTATGTAACAGTGGCTAGCATAGGTTGTGCTGATTTCTGTGGATGTATACATTTCATGATGGGATAAAAAAATTGTAATTGAAAAGGAAATTTAAGCAAATGACACACAGACTCTTTGTCCATAGGCTGCAAAGGATTACACATGCTCATATCTAGTATATCCTCTTTCTGACATTTCAAGCATTTCAACAATAAATATATAATTCAATGTAAATATACCAATTGAATATGAGCTCTAAAGAAAAGTGTATAATGTATAATGTAAGTTTTCTAGACCATTCTTAGAAGCTCTTCTGTGATGTAGTCATTGTTATGGCTTTAAGGGCGTACGTCTAACTGTCAGGTTATTGAAATGGAACATTCACTTGAATAAAATGTCATACTCAATCAAATTTGAACACAAAATAATTAATTCACTATTGACCATATCATGATGAAAAAAGCAATGTCTCAAGTTGTTGTTTCTACTGCCTGTCCTGGTGTTCTTCTAAAAGATGGGAGACTAGCCAGTTGTTATGGCCCTTGTTATGAAGCCCATATTTTAACCTCCAGATCCAGAAAATTGCTATTTAAACTAACTTTGTCTTACTGGTTTGCATCACGGCTGAATATTGGTATATGTAATGTTGGTGGATTGCCTGGATACCGTAAATCAAGAGACAAAGACGCATGAATAGAGACACCGAATAGAGTGTGTGTTAATGAGTGCACAATGTACAAGATACGAGAAAGTGTTTGTGTGCATGTATTCTCATTTAATGTATTGAATTTCATCATACATTGATCTATATACTGTTTGTACATTAATTATACATGTATAATTTTACTAACCTTCAGGGACTGTTGAGGCAACTTCCTGTGGTCAGCTCAGTGTTGAATTGGTTTTCCCCTGTGGAGGCCTCTGTAAAGGGAAGGACATTCAACTTGACTGATGGTAAGCTCTTTTAGCTTATTTGTTGAAAAACTTTGACGTCCAGCACATCCAACTGTTTGTCAACAACACTTGCTTCAAATATGAATATAGTTCAGTAAATATTGTATTAGGGCTTGCTTTTTGCATTCCATCATGTTTTCCATTGTAATGTTTTGTGTTCACTTGGGTTGGCTTAACTAACACACTGGGAGCATAATCAGGCCCACTGGCCATGGTCTTCCAGTAATAATCGTGTATAAATTGGGAGCTGGCACTCGGCCACTGCATGTATATTTATCCATTCCCAACCTTTGTTCCCAACAAAGGTTGGGAACCACTGAATTAGATAATCTTATATTAAGTTCCTTAGGATCATTGGACTCTACTGAACCTACCTACTCCACTAAAGACCAAACAAGTGTGCTCCATCAGCCAGACACACCAACAACATTGTCCCAAAGACTGCCAGGTAGAGTTTTGCCAATGATGGGCTTCTCTATGTTTTCTGGACAGATCTACACGGCATAAAGAAACACAAAAAAATGAAAAGACCAGGTTATAAAAATTAGCTCAAAGTTATTATTTTGTGTGATGCTTTAAATATTCTACTTGCCATTCAATGTGTATTCAAACTGTAGTTCAGTTGTTTTTGTTTTTCACCATTTCAACCTCAAAGAAATGGGTCTGTTTTTAATCAACATTTTATATATTCTCAGAGTTAAGTCTTATATAGGGGGACAATTTCTGAGCAGAACAACATGGATCAGCTCTTCAATTTTGGTGCTCACACACCTGTGCCTAATGTGTAGTTACTTTTCAACTAAACACACACAGTAGTCTGACAATGTTGTGTTTTGTTCCTAGGTCACAAGTTATTTCTCCATTCTGAAGACCCGGGCACTGTGATCAATGCAGTCAGGGAATCAGTAGAAAGCATGGTTTCCATACCCACAGCAGCCACCACCACCAACAACCCCTTTACCCCTACTTCTCCAACTCCTCTTGAAGAGCAGTGTCCCAGTGTTCCCTCTGTAGTTGTAGACAAGACCCATGAATCACACGTGGGGCCACTTATGCAGGAGGACGTTTCACTGAACTCCACAGAGGGGCAAATCGATCAAACCACCAGATAAGGGAACTTTTCTCTTAATTTTTTCCCACAATCAGTGGCTCACGTCTGTCAAAATTGGTTTGCACTATTGTCTTTTATTTCCAATATGATCAAATCTCCAATGTAATGGTTGGGTCTTGTCTTTGAGCTCTGACTAGCTCATTGTAGCAATAGTGAATAGTGATACGTCCCTGTTTTGCCCAGAGGTCTGTCAGTCTTTTTACATATTTTCTTCCAGTAATATACTAACTGTATTAGAGAAAAGGGCATTACATTAATCCAAAATCTAGCACGTTGTAATTAGCCTTTGTCCTCATCACACTGTTAATTACAATGAAGGAGTAATCCATTCAGGGGTGGACATGTACTGTTTATTATTAGAGATTAAAACACAGAATATTTAATTGAAAATCCAAGGGGAATAAAATGCATAAATGTTTTATTTTATTTGTTTGAAGAATACATGTACAGATAATATCAAAAATATTGAATTGAGAAACCAAAGGGAAATAAATGGGGAAAAATGTATACATAATTTGGGTTTCCTAGCTAACAATTCACACTTTTTTGTATTTTTTTTGGAGATTAGTTTGCGCAGTAATTGTGAAGAATTTCTTAAAATATATATATTTAAATATTACAAATGTACTTTCTTACATATCTTGAAATTATTATGTAAGCACTTTTTATAGTTATGTGGTGGTCATTATTTAATAAAAATCTGCCATTTTGATGATAATGGCAAACCAAATCAAGATGAAAAGTGCAATCATTAAACATACTGTCTTACTCAATGCTATATTCTTCCATTTTGTTATTAAAATTATCAAGGGTTTAGATAAGCATTCAACCAATCTCAATGCTGATATTTCTCAAATAGTCTACCCTCTCAAAAAAAAATCTACATTCAAACATTATTACATGTTTAGTGATGTTTAGTTGTATACTAGCAATGGTTAACCTAGCAATTGAAATGCTTGAAACTTTCTTACTGTATTAGCAGCAATGAAATTTCACCTTCTTATGACAAATGTACTCTTTGTAAGTCGCTTTGGATAAAAGCGTCTGCTAAATGCCCAAAATATAAATGTAATTGTTGGCTAACTGCCCAACTTTGGAGTGTGTCTATACCACTAGAGGGGGTAGTTGAACAAAAATCATGGCGGAATTACATTTTGGCATAAACAATGTCAACATCTCATACTGGGGTCTTACCAAACCAGGCAATTCCAAGTCACTATTGATGGATGAGGTAAAACAATGGTGATTAGATTATGATATTCAAGCAAACTAATATTTGGCTAATTTTAGGCCCACTTCATGTTTTACAATTTCACACCAAAACACTGACACTTTTGAATAGCGTCAAAGTCAAAGTGAACTTTATTGTCAATCCTACCATACAATTAGTGCAAGTAATTATACAGAGGGTGGAAATTACGTTTCTCCAAACTCCAAATGTGCAATAATCGTATAACATATAACATAACAAATAACATAATAGTGCAATAACAATATAGTGCAAAATATATACCCAGACAGACAGTGGGCATATACATATTACAGTATAGGAAGTAGGGAAGGTGCAATATGGCAAAGTGCAAAAGTGCGGAACAGCAGCAGGGAGATACTTACAGTGCCTTGAAAAAGTATTCATACCCCTTGAACTTTTTCACATTTTGCCACCTTACAATCACAAACTTGAGTGTATTTTGTTGAGATTTTATCTGGTAGACCAACACAAAGTGGCACATAATTGTGAAGTGAAACGGAAATGATATACATTTTTCAAAATGTTAAGCGAATATAAATATGAAAAGTGTGGTGTGCATTTGTATTCAGCCCCCTTTACTCTGATACCCCTAAATATAATCCAGTGCAATCAATTGCCTTCAGAAGTCACCTAATTAGTTAATAGAGTCCTCCCATACACAATCTGTGAGTCCACCTGTGTATAATTAACTCTCAGTATAAATAAACATGTTCTGTGAAGGCCTCAGTGTTTTGTTAAAGAACACCAGAACAACAGCATCATGAAGACCAAGGAACTCAGCAAACAGGTCAGGGATAAAGTTGTGGAGAAGTTTAAAGCAGGGTTAGGTTATAAGAAAATATCCCATGCTTTGAACATCCCAAGGAGCACCATTCAATCCATCATCCAAAAATGGAAAAAGTATGGCACAACTGTGAATCTACCAAGATCTGGCCGTCCACCTAAACTGACAGAGCGAGTGAGGAGAGCACTCTTAAGAGAAGCAGCCAAGAGGCCCATGGTCACTCTGGAGGAACTGCAGATATTCTCAGCTCAGATGGGAGAATCTGTCCACAGGACAACTGTAAGTCATGCATTCCACAAATCTGGCCTTTATGGAAGAGTGGCAAGAAGAAAGCCGTTGTTGACAGAAAGGCATAAGAAGTCCCGTTTGCAGTTCTCCACAAGCCATGTAGGGGACACCCCAAACATGTGGAAAAAGGTGCTTTGGTCAGATGAGACCAAAGTTGAACTTTTTGGCCTAAATGCAAAGCGCTATGTGTGGCGAAAGACTAACACTGCTCATCACGCTGA
>OMKI01004654.1:0-15096 GCA_900302315.1 Phycis blennoides
ATGGAGACATTAAACTGTCTGTTTCACATTTATTACGTTTTAAACATGTATCTCTGCTCAGATGGATTTATTACAACTGTTAAGTAACAAAAATAAGAAATGCCTCTTTATAAAAAAAAAGAAACAGTGCAGTTAAAGATGCTGCCTTTTTAATTTCGAAGGAAAGTGCCTTTTCCAAAAACAGTGTGTGGACCTGCACAACTGCTACTCTAAGTAGCTAGTTATAAAATAAGTTGGGACAAAAATAAAGTGCCTCTGTATAATATATATCATAATTTCTTTTTACATGGAACACAACTGTTGTACAAATGAAAAACATAAATATTTCTCAGTAGCTTTAAGAAAAACAAGTTATGAAAATAAAAGTGCTTTTTTGTGAAAAATAGTAGCCATAAGTTAGCTGCCTCTGCATTTTTCATTAAAGTGCCTCTTGCAACAATAGAACTGTCCACAACAGTGCAACTAATTGTATGATTGTCAACAAATCATGAAAGACAGGACATAAGACAGAACTTGACATGAACTGTGTCCAAGATTACTGTCCATTTGCAGGTGCAACATCCAGGTTCTTTTGTAGGAAAAGAAGCTGGTCCACATGTGCTGGTGTAAGACTACTTCGCTGAGCTGTCACTATATCCCCAGCAGTGGAGAATACTCGTTCAGCTGCAACGCTAGTGCCAGGCACACACAAGTAGCGTTTAGCTTGTCTAGCCAAGAGAGGGAAACCTGTCTCATGGGTGCTCCACCAGCTGAGGGGGTCCTCTGACAGAGACAGTGGAGGGGCTTCCAGGTATTTCTTCAGCTCCTCTTCAGCTCTGGTGCTGGCAGATTTACGGACAGCACTGGCCGCAACAAATGTCTTGCCCAATAGAGTAACTAGTGCAGAAGGCCTTCTTTTTGGAGCAGGGCCTTCTTCTGGGTCTGGCTGTGGTGTCCCAGGCATGACCTCAGCCTCCTCCAAGTTCACACGCCGCTACAGAGGAAAAATCAACAATCATATTAGTCATTATGTACAATATATTATTAACTATATTATATCACACCACCAGTCCCTCATTTTATGGTAAAATAGAATAAGAATACAATACAACCATGCAAGATGGGTGTATGAGATGGCATCATTTAACTTTGACCTACATTTAATACATATGTGTTATGCAGTTTACAAAAATATATATTGTTTAAGAACAGTTATTACCTCAAATGCTGCAGCATCTCCAACTATATTTGCATGGACTTCCAGCTGGTCCTCCTGGGTGAGGAAAGGCAAGGCTTTGAATCTCGGGTCCAAAAGCGAAGCAGCGTAAAGCATGCGTTTATCCCGCGCACTACTGTATCTTTTTGCCATATCTTCATGGATTGCATGTTTGATTTCACGAATAACTGGAGCGCCAGCAACAGTGCCAGCTGGCCCTGTGTCATGCAGCAACTGAGCATGCAGAGGAGCAATAACAGAGAGCGTAGGTGTAGAATCCTCCGACATGATGTGCGTTGCTTCTTTCATTGGTTTCAGCGCGGATGCTATTTCCTCGGCAGTGGAGACGTCCGTCTCGCTGAGTGTGCAGATGTCGCTTCCACATCTTCTCACATTTGGGGATAGGAGCGCGGCACAAATAGCAGGCTGCTGTTCGAGGAATCGCTCGATCATGTCCAGTGCGCTGTTCCATCGTGTAGGGACATCGGTTTTCAGTTTATGCACCGGCAACTGTAGAAGTTTCTGTTTCTCTTGCAGTTCATGATTTGCGATGGTGCTGCGGTGAAAGAAACCAGTTATTCGTCTGATCCTCCCAAGCAGTCTTGACACAGCAGTTAGCTTCAGTGCTCTTTGAGCAGCCAGGTTGAGAGTATGGGCAAAACATGTTATGTGTGCCAAGTTATCAATCTGTGTAGCGGCGAGCATATTGGCTGCATTATCAGTCACTATGACGAGATCCGAGACAGTCAGTCCCCATTCTTCAGCAACGGAGTGAAACATGGCATTAACATTTACAGCAGTGTGGCTTTCGTGCATTACGCGAGTTTGCAAAACTCGGGACTCGAGCAGCCACGTATCAGTTATATAGTGAGCGGTGAAAGTCACAAAAGACTGAGTTGCTCTCGATGTCCATGCATCACATGTTAGTGCCACTCTGGCGGTTTTGGTCAAGGCACTGGCGACCTTTCTTTTAGTCTCTTGGTAAAGCTGCGGCACAGCTGTCTCAGTGAAAAACTTGCATGATGGTATAGCGTACCTGGGCTCCGCTGCCTGCAACATGCAAATAAACCCCTCGTTCTCCACCACACTGTAAGGTCGTAAGTCTTTGGCGATGAAGCAGGCGATAGACCTGGTTATTTTTTTTGCCCGCTCGGAGTTGGCAGAGAGTTTGGTGAAGCAATGCAGTGTGCGTTGGTCTGCCGCTGGTGGCTGACTCTGTGCCGTGTCCATTAACTCTGGGTGATGCCTGGTGATGTGAGCCCGCGCATTTGTGGTGTTCCCGAAGTGTTTAATCTTACTTTTGCAAATCCTGCAAACTATGAAGCTCATGTCAAGCTCGGTCTTTCCAGGCATTCGGTAAAAACCAAAATGAGTCCAAATCTTTGCCTTCAACGAGGACGGGGCCGGTTGAATCTCTCTTTCCTCCTCCATTAGTGTAGTTTTCTCCTTGTTTTGGTGGTTTCCGCGCATGCATGTGTTCAGAACAGGCTGCGTGGTGATGTCATGACGCCCCGACTCCCGCGTCGTTTCAAAATAAAAGTCGACAGCCAGCGGATTTTTATTATTATATTTTTTTTTTTTTAAATCGATTTTGGGACATTTTAAATCGATTCTGAATCGGAGTAAATGAGAATCGTGATTCTTATGAGAATCGATTTTTTTGCACACCCCTACTATTTCCACACCTTTGATGCAGTGATTTTGCTCACTGTGTGGGTTAAAGTCCTACAGTCAATCGAACATCGCAACCTGATTCTTCAGTCAGGTAATATATCCCTGGATATTCAGGCAGCAAACATACAGCACTACAGGATGAAATGCAGGCTACGCAGGGTGAATGGTACTCGCTTCTTGCTGAGGCCTCGCTAGTAGCCCAAAGCCTGGACATCCCCACGCAGTTTCAAAGTGAAGGGAAGCGGAAAACGGAAAAGGAAACGTATGCCTGATGAAGTTGAAGATGCATATGAAGACAATGCAGCAAACACATTCAGAAACCAGAACTTTTTTGTTAGATAGCATCATCAGTGCTTTGAGTTCAAGATTCCAGACCACAGCCGGCATATGTGAAACGTTTGCACCTATACGTTTGCAACGCAGACTTCTTGGATGCAGGGCCCAGAATTTGGCGCTACGCCCCTGGTCACGCCTACCCTGCATGTCACAGCCACTGCTCCGCCCCTCAGCCGGAGAAGGGCAAGGGGGTGAAGTCCCATGGTAACACAAAGTTTGGGGGACTCTGTGTCGCCGCGTTATTACACAACCTGCGAGCGGCTATTAATCACTGTCAACAGCTGGGCCTCAGACACGTGACTTTTCACAGGCCGAGACGCCACTAGGAGCGCAACGCTGCGGTAGTGGGAATTGATTGTTTGTTTGTTTTTTTGTTTTTTTTATTTATTTTTTTAAGTGCGCTGAGAGTGACGGACAAAAAGAAAATCGCTTGCTGGAATCGCTCTCGTTGACGGCCACTCATTGACGTGTTGACCCCAGCAAGGTTTCTATAAACATGTGTACGTGCATGCATGTGTGTGTATGGGGATGCTTTCTATTCCAGGCGTAAGGGGGGGGGGGGGGCATAACTGATTCCACTGTGTGTGTGCGTGTGCATGTGTGTGTGCACCCATGCACGTGTGCCCACAAGTGTGTGTGTGTGTGTGTGTGTGCGTGTGTGTGTGTGTGTGTGTGTGTGGTATTGTCAAACTGTTCTAAATGCTGACTTTATGGCCAGAGAATCAAGAAGCAAAGACTTAATATCACACATTATTGCTTAATCTTTTCACATATTTATTGTTGTTGTGTACATGTCATCTAACTAATCCAAATATTTGTCACAATTGTATGTATTATTGTTTGTTGCTTAAAATTAATGCCTATCAATAGGTCAATAGAACTGTTTGTAGCCTATTTATATTGTTGTTGTTAGCCAGTGGCAACTATAAATATTCCGATTTAATTGAAGGTACAATGTAAGGTTATGTTAGGTTATTGTGATGGCAATCATGCGCAGATCGGAAACTGGAAATAATGGGAGTGTCTCGCTGTTCCAAAGGAGTGGTGCATAAATAGGCTGCCAGCAGCTCACAGTGGTGCAACCTCAGCATCGGACTTCGCGAGAGTTCAAGCATAACTTAACATGTGTCTGTATGGGGCATTGCCATCTGTAGGATAAGTACTTTATGTTTGGATCAAATTAATTTAGACGTATAATTCATGATGTCAGTTCAGGCGGCAGGGAATTTTGTCTTGTGTTGTTTTGGGAAAGATGACATAGAAATACCACGCTGCGTATACAAAATACGGAGATCTTTATCTTAGTATGAAGGGAGGATCTTCCTTTGATAATTTTTTTGCGTTCGCTGACAAAACAAACAGCCTGCCACCACATCCAAACGTTGCGGGAGTCGCGCACCGCGCATCGGGGCTACCATGGATAGCGAATGAGACGCACAGGAGCTTACAGGTAAACCCTGATGTTGTGAAGTACTTGTTTTCAGTTATTTGTAGGGCAAATAGTTCGAACTGTTTTAAACAGTGTTGCCGATTTCATGAAGGAATTACAACCTATTTATTGTTAAATTATGTTTTTTTTCTGATCTAAAATATTTTGATGGCATGATTCCATAGAATGCGCATTCATTAGACCTATTCGTTCTATATGTCAGTAGTTATGTCTATACGTCAAATGTCACATCTATCTGTCGCATCATTTGTAGCTATAGCCCTGTTCGCATTCTTTTCAACAACCGTTATTTATATTAGAATAAATAACATAGGCCTATAGGGAAATCCATAAATGCGTTAACTTCGCCGTGTAGGCTTATGCTTGTATCGTAAGCCTTTATTATCGTCTATTTAGGCTTGCATCAAGAAATCATCTAGAATACTGTCACTGGCTTTATGAAGCACTTGTTGTGGATAGAAACGTCAACAAGCGCTCGGAGTCGCACGGGCCCTGTGTTTGTGTTCGTCAACACGCGCGCTGCGGGACGCGCGTCATCCTTGTGTTTTGTAGAGCGGTTCAATGAATCTGGACGTCATGTCAATATTATTTGTGCAACAACTCGGCCTCCACCAGCTGCCATAAGGTCACCCTTTAGTCACAAACTGGCTACACTCTTGTCTTAAGTTATCTGGGCTCTGCGTTACAGTACTCATTCCGAATTTGTTATGTTTTTTGTGGTTATTTATGTTCACAATTAAATAATACAATAAAAGTAGACCTAAATAATAAACAGAGCGCATACAACTAGACAGTGACTTATATGGGTCCTTACAAGATAAAAACAAACATGATACAGATAAAAAAAAAAAAAAAAGAAACAATAGAAAATATGAATTTCCACCATAGTGCAGCAAAGACACATTGCTATGGGTAGTAGTATGCCTGTGTGTGAGTGAGTGTGTGTGTGTGTGTGTGTGTGTGGTGATGTTATGTAATGTTATGAATTAAAGAGGAGTTACTTTTTGTGAGTTGGTGATCTACTTCAACTAAAATGCAGCAAGTAAAAAAATTTAAAAAGACAATTCATGCCTCGGTCCCTCTGAGGCCCAGAGCTGGTGTTTGTTGACTCACCTGACAGGCCTCTGTTGTCACTGAAATAAATCACCATCATAAGTCATCAAAATAAACAACCATAACGGCCAGCAAATACAAGGACAATTGAAACTCAACGAGTAGTTGAAAGTAGGGCAAAGCATCCTTTCGGTTGTATAAGAAACAGTGTGTGTGTGTGTGTGTGGGGGGGGGGGGGGTACATTCCTAGTCTGACCTTAACCACGCCAGACCCTTGGGCAATATGTGAACCAAAACCATTTTTGAGTCAAATGCCAAAAACCAAAAAGGTATGATATGTCGGCTCAAAACGTAGACCAGAGTTGAAAAACATGTTACTATAGTTATAAGCAATGCCGAATGAGGAAAATATCATCAATTTCTAAATTTCGGACTGTTCTAGTGGTCACGGTGTTTGATACCCGGGCGAAAGGTTCTGGGTTTCAACCGCACGCTACCTGTAGCCACGCCCCCTAATTGCTCATTAATGAGGACTATAACAAAGTTAAAGCACAGTCGTAAACCCCACGGTCAGGTAGGTTCTGAGAAGCGTTGAACTGGTTCCACCGTGTTTGTTCCAATGTGTACCTTTCAATTAGGCGAACCTGACGCCCAGAAACAATAGAATCCTGTCACACCTCTTGGAAAAGACATGGGGATGCTTGTCGCCCCGTGCCAACGGATGCATTCACGCCGTGAATGCAAAAAGAAAAAAAAAGTAGACTTGTATACGCACATCACACCCTAAAGAATTGCACTGAAGTGTCGGCCATCCGTGCAAAAAGAGGAAGGTGTAAAGGAGGTGCCGAGGACCAGTGATGAGCCCCTGCAGTAGTTCACGCTAAAGGGGCAATTAGCAGACGCTTTTGTCCAAAGCCACTTACAATCGGTACATTTGTGGGGTTCGACATGTGAAGGTGGGGGATCGAACCGCCGGCCCTACGGTTGGTGGACGACCCGCTCTACCCACTGAGGTACTGCCGCCCCCAAAGGCACGGCTGACAGCTTACGCCTCGTATTGCGAGGTATTGCGTATTAGTAGGTTGGTATTGATCGTGTTGCGTGAATTATCCACTTGCATCTTTTCACCCGTTGTGTGTTTCCAAAAGGCCCCCGAACCACAACCTTCACCATGAACGACTACAAATGGACGCCAGAGGCCGAGGACGCCGTCTCCGGCTCGCCGCCCTCCTCGCCTCACTCGGCCGGCAGCAACGCCTCCTACCTGGCCGCCGCCAACGACACCAGCGACGAGGCCTCGCCCTTCTTCGGCAGCCTGTCGATGGCCCCCGTCATCATCTACCTGGTGGTCTTCGTGGTGGGGCTGCTGGGCAACACGCTGGTGATCTACGTGGTGGTGCGCTACGCCAAGATGAAGACGGTGACCAACATGTACATCCTCAACCTGGCGGTGGCCGACGCGCTCTACATCCTGGGCATCCCCTTCCTGGGCACCCAGGGCGTGCTCTCCTACTGGGTGTACGGGGAGTTCCTCTGCAAAGTGTACATGACCGCCGACACCATGAGCCAGTTCACGTCCGTCTTCTGCCTGACGGTGATGAGCATCGACCGCTACCTGGCGGTGGTGCACCCCATTCGCAGTGCCAAGTGGCGAAGGCCGCAGGTGGCCAAGATCTTCATGGGCATGGTGTGGGTGATGTCCTTCCTGGTGGGGCTGCCTGTCACCATATACTCAGGCGTGCAGAAACGGTTCAACTCCTGCAACATGAGCTGGCCCGATCCCCAAAGCCTGTGGTCCACAGTCTTCATCCTCTACACGGCCATTCTGGGCTTCTTTGCCCCCCTGCTGGTCATATGCCTCTGCTACCTGCTCATCGTCATTAAGGTACGCCCTCGAATTACGTCACCATGTTTCTCTTTCATACCGCCGGCATCCGTCTGTCGGTTACCATAGGATCTTAAATGTAGAGTGTTTAGTGTTTAGCTACTGCATTCCATGGATGTCTCCTGGACCGAACCTCAGAACTCAGAGTTAGTTGAGCTGCGTGGATTAAATGTTTTATATATGATAAAATCACGGTTGATCGATGGAACGCATCGAGGAACACCTAAAGGGATTCATGCGTTGTCATGCATGAAGACAATCCATTCCCCCCCACTTCAATGTCTAAATTCAGGTGAGGTCGGCGAGCATGCGGGCGGGCCTGACCACGCGGCGCCAGTCGGAGCGCAAGGTGACGCGCATGGTGGTGATCATCGTGGTGGTGTTTGTGATTTGCTGGCTGCCCTTCTTCATCACCAACATGGTCAACCTGGTGCACATCATCCCCGAGAACAGCGTCAGCGCCGTCTCCTACTTCTCCATCGTGATCCTCACCTACGTCAACTCCTGCGCCAACCCCTTCCTGTACGGCTTCCTGTCCGACAACTTCAAGCAGAGCTTCCGGAAAGTGCTGTGCCTGCACAAGGGGGGGAACAGGTCGGACGCCTCTCATCAATCAGGGGGCCGTCGGGCGGGCGACAAGACGAATCCGACTGGAAAGCCCGGCCTGGAGCGCCAGAGCGCCAACGGAAACAACACACTGGACACGGAGGTAATGTGACGCCAGTGGCACGTAGCTTGTGAGCCTCACCGGTCAAAGTCAGGGCCCTTCATCGCAATTCCTCCAAAAGGTTTTTGTGAGGCCAAATTGTAACGAAACGACACCCCCAACACAATACAGCCCTTGACTGGGCAAGGGTAAATGTAACCCCAAATTCTATATTGGAAAGGAGTCCTTGAGAATTGTCAGGTAAAACGAATCACTTTGGTAGAGAAGCTAAATAACAAGGTACCCATGTTCACAAATATTGTTGTTTTGAGTCTTTTTTTTGCATTGTCCCTAGAGTATATAGCAAGCAAGTATGTATGCTAATTAAGCGATACGAGTCTGGTCAATTCCAATACATTTTAAATAGACAACTTCATTCACTGCGCTTGTTGATGTTTCTATCCACAACAAGTGCTTCATAAAGCCAGTGACAATATTCTAGATGCTTTATTGATGCAAGCCTAAATAGACTATAATAAAGGCTTACGATACAAGCATAAGCCTACACGACGAAGTTAACGCATTTATGGATTTCCCTATAGGCCTATCTCTTCATAAGTATGATATAAAATGATTATGTATAGCGAGTAAAAACCCATCCAACCTAATATCTGCCCTAAACCCATTGAGTCACAAATGGTATTTGTCAATATCGTGTGCAATTGATTTTCCACTTGTTCCTCCAATTTACTGTGTTAAGGCTGAATCAGATTTGATTTGATTACGCAGTCTGTCTGTCTACCACTGCAAATGTATCTCTGTCTTATTGAGTGATAGTTCTGTTTGAGTACTTTAAAGATTGTTCCCCTGAACCCTAACCCCCTGTCTTTGTAATTGCTTTACCAGGTGGACATCTGTGACAACGTCAAGGGCCATCTTTTGCTATCCCAGCATAAAGCAGTGAATGATCAGCCAACGTTCTGAGCCCGCAAGCCTCATTGTTGCTCATGGTCCTGTAATACTGAGGTCCAACGCCAAAGTGAAATCTTAAATTACAGTTGGAACAGGAAGCCGAGAGGATTGTTGATGATTTTCATTGTATAGGCAACCAAATAAGCTCTGAATATTATACTAATTTAGATTAGTTTAAATTCTGTCCATAAAATACTGATTCATTGCAGTTAATGTTTCAAAGTAATTTTTGACAGAAATGTCAGTTTGTTTTGGAGATGATGGCAAATCTTTGATTTAATGCAGACATTATCTCCCCATTATGTAGTTTTGGGGTCACTAATATTTTCCAAATTGAAGATCAAGAGAAGTCGAACTACAAAGTGGAGTGTTAGCATTATCATCAAGTAAATTTTATCACCAAGGAAACACTGGATTTGCAGGACAGCAATGTGTATATCTATGGTAATGCATTTCAAATATTATATTCAAATACAGTGAAAACTTGGTACTGAAGTTTAATTGTTCCAAAAGGCTGTTCAAGTTGTGAATTGTTCGAAAACTTAAACTATGTTTCCCATAAGAATGAATGTAAAATGGATTAATCTGTTCCAGAGCCCCAGATAATTGCCTATTTAGACCTTCACACATAGTATTTAATGTAAAAGATCTTACATGTAACTGGATAAACAGTAATAAAATAACAATAACATCTTTCATCCATTTTCTATTCGATAAAGCGAGGCAACATCAGGCACGCGCATCCCATTGATGCTTCGCCAGTGATTTCCCTCTTGAACTCGGATCGTTTCACGCACTATTTTCCGCATTTGCGCCAGCACTACTTCCCTAATGGCGCGCAGAACACAGACCTTTGGGGCGTGGTGTCTCCTCCGTACAGACTCCACGACGCAGTGACGCTCAACTCGGCGTCCCCGCGTCACCAAAGCGAGCGAGAGGTCCGCTGGGATCGAGTTCCGGGACAGAAAGTCGGTCGCATTCTTTGTTCGAGAAGCGAATGGTTCGACTTCAGAAGCGTTCAACTACGGAGGTTTCACTGTAATCATTTGTTGTGGGGTATCTGATGCCATTGTGAAAACGTAACGTTGTTGTAAGACCTGTGTGTCCAGTTGTGGAGTGACGTCCCAAAAATGATTAATTGTTGAACATTGTTGAACATTGTTGAACAATCAAATATTGGATTTTTGACTATTGTTGTAAGGATGTTTAGATTAAGCGTAGCCTATATGTGTTTTTGAATTCATGTTAAAGTTCTTATTTGGCCAGTAAATGTGCACACTGAGGCACTTATTTATTTTTCCTGCAAACTTTTTTTTTCTAGTTTCAGGCAAAAATGTTCCCAAATTTAGCAAAATAACCATTTACTAAAAACGGACAAGATAGGTTAATTATATGCTAAATCAAATGCTCAGATGTTGAATTAGAATGATTAGGTGTGCATGTGAAATATGACAATAATTTCACTGTGGAAAGGTTATTTTGTCAAATAAAAGATGCCAAAGTTTGGATAAAAACCTCAAAAAGTATGTTTTTCTTTATCGAGCAGGGACATTTTGAAAACGCCACCCCATATTTACAGTTAAATATACATTTCCAACCAAGCAATAGCAGCTTTATTTGTTTCAAGTTCATTTTTCTGTTGTTTGTTCCAGTGTAGTAAGTATTTGTGGCATAGCATTTGCGGGAAGGAATTGAACTTTAAAAGGAATTGCCAAAAGAAATGCCGCTATATCAAACAAATGAAATGAAATATCAAATGAATTGTCTTCATTTCAAATTGTGATGAGTTCACAGAGGAATTATTTCAATAAATGAATATAAAAAGACTCATGTTCACATCATACTGTATCAACGCTGTCCTACAAAAGTGAAAGTCCCATAAACACCTTGATACTATCCCATACCTATAACATTAAACTAAAATGTTATATGGGTTAAATCATGCATCATCTCCTTACATTCAATCTGTGTGAGGATCCATACATTATATTGGTTTGTTTTGTCTCTTCATGCTTCAGGTTACCTATTCGTTTCAATACAATTCACCCAACATGAAATATAAATGTTATTACATTTTACATTTTAACATACTCTCTTACTCCTGTGAGCTACCAGCAATCACTCTTCTCCATCTCCCTGACCTACTTAACACCTCTTGTAGATTGGTTTGCATTGAGATTGACACCAGCTCTAGATAAAACCCCTGCTATAACATGCATGACCTAGTGTTGGCTATATGAATGCCTGATCAATGTTAAAACTGAATTAAAGGGCTGTGTACATTGGAGTTGGCAGCACTGTAGCCCCAGAATGAATACAACCTGAAAGCATTTTTTTTAAAGGCAGGTTTGGTTCTCCTTAAAACGAATACTGCGCACGGGTTGGCTCTACAGTTGTTCGACAGCCATTTTGGATCCTCGCAACACTTAAATCCACTGAGCATATGCTAATCGGGACTCAATGGTGTGGCTAACACGAGGCTAAACACCGCCACCTCTTCTGCTGCTGCTCAACCAGTCATTACATCTGTCCGCAGCTCAGTGGAAACTATGTATACGTGTTGAACAACATGGTTCTAGACCACGATGTGGTTTGACACACACGTCAAACACACTTAAGCCACACCTCAATACTCATATCACCTATCTCTCTCTCTCTCTCTCTCTCTCTCTCTCTCTGGTTCCATATCCCCTATCCGCCCCTTATTTACCGACATGGTGGCTTTCACGCAGCCTGCTGCGGGTGCACACAGTGTGACAGTGGAAACAGCAGCTATGATGTATGAGGTGATAGTTACAGCAGTAACAACTTTACCTCTCTCTCTCTCTCTCTCTAAACATCTATTGTTTTACTTCCTCATGCATTGTTTTTCTGCTTGCTGTTCCTGTAACACGAGGGTTTTTGCCTTTGGTTTTATTCAGAACTATTGCAAGGCGGTTGGCTTTGAGAGCAGGCGGTGGGGTGGAATCAGCTTTTTTATTTATATTTCTAGATCGTTATTGTCTCCCGCAGATCCCTGAAGGCTGTTGAACAATGCCTCCGCACTGGGGAACTGTGTTGACCTCAGAGCTGTGGTTGGGCTACAGACAGTCAGTGTGGACAAATGAAGGCGTCTGTCTTGTAAGGATGACCCAAAACAACAGCTGAACCAAAATGAATTATAATGACATCCTAGTTCAAATTCCTGATCCTATGGTACTTTGGGGAGTACCGTTTAACCCTTTTGTCTATAGTTTCCCTATTTTGCACCACAGAACAGGAACAACCCTCGTGTACCTTTGTATGTAAATGTATGTCATGTGTTGTGTTATTAAGCTCCATGATTGGTTTAACCTGCATTGATCAACACCCCCTTTTTGATGTCCTCTGCAGCTTGTGTCGTCATTTCCTGTGTGGACTTCCTGTGTGCTGATACTTACCGCAAGGTTTCGCGTCAATGGCACCATACCAGAACTACAAGACTATAGTTCCAACTGCAAGCAGTTGGAACACTGGCAGGCGATATGTTACGGACATATGTGTGTATTTTTATGAATGTTTTATTCATATTTCATAAATGTAAGTAAAACACATAAACATAGTTCTCGGCGATGAGGTCATCCCTTTAATGGGTTAGACAACACAAATACCTACACCTTTGAGTTATTGACATGCTTTTTTCCGTCGTTACCATACCAGACATGCCCCTCAATGTCAATAGAGCCCTGCCCCCGTTACATTATATAATTACATTATATCTGGTCGTAGGTGGTGTCGAATTACTGTGCTTAGCTCACAGTTTCCGGCTTAGGTTCCATGAACTAAAGAGGCATGGTAAAACCAGTTTCACCATGAATCTCCATTCAGTTGTTTTTTCCAGAGAGGATCTCCGTCTCCTCTATTTCACAGGAAAGATAGGAAAGGAAAAATATTCAGTAGACAGGGAGTGGATGCATCCCTCCGTGATATGTTATGTTGATTTAATGTTTTTCAGAGCCTGTTATCCACCAATGCAATACTTTTTGTATTCAACTTGTAGGATTCGTGCCAGCTGTCATTCTTGCTGTCATGCTGTTTCATTGCCATTCTTAAAATACTTTTTTTTTGGTGGATGGCTTCCAATACATTTGCATAATTGCTGGCAAAAGGAAATGATGACAAAGTCCTTGAGACGAGGCCTAACCCTGACCCAAAGCATGGAAGGAAATGAATACACGCCAGAACTTTTCCTCTAATTACCGGAAACTGTAGCTGCTTTTAGTTAGAAAATGCGCCACATTTGCACCCAGGTAAAGGCTGCAATCTGCCGTCTTGTCCGTGTGAAATGGAGGTGTGATATTCCTTCTTTTCAAAAAAGCTGCCACTGGGGCAGGCGTGAACACGTGAAGCACGAAGTTGGGCGTGAACAGTGACGTACAGCACATGCGTCAGAAAAATATTCAGCCCCGCGACACCAGTGTCAGTTTCAAAACAACAATGGCGGGAAGACAAGAAACACTGTGGTCCGATGCACCGCACATTT
Source organism: Phycis blennoides (assembly GCA_900302315.1). Taxonomy (NCBI): domain Eukaryota; kingdom Metazoa; phylum Chordata; class Actinopteri; order Gadiformes; family Phycidae; genus Phycis; species Phycis blennoides. The sequence goes on from OMKI01004654.1 coordinate 13,713, forward strand.
TGGGATCTCTTCAATCGCGAATGACCTTGCTTTGGTTTGGCTATGCTATGGCTATTTCTTGGTTTTAAACCTCCCGGCTGTGGGCCGCACAACAGCGCGCGTCATCGATCCTCCGCCCGTCTCACGCAATTGCCGGGACATCGACGGCTTGGATTTACATAGCAATGGAGGTGGCAAAAAGTGTACCCTCCTAGGCGTGATATTGCCAGGCCAAAATTAACCCCCGCTTTACCGCGATCTGTCTAAATTCTCGGACCTAGCCGCAAAAAAGACAAAATTGCCGGGTTGCTGTCCTGTATAAAAACGCCTTGTGTCAGACTCCAAATCGATGGGGGAAGTGGGTTCAGTTGGACGATAAAAGCTCCACATGCTGAATATTCACGTGTGTCTCCAAAGTGCGTCCTGCATTTGTAGTTTCACCGGCATCAAACTTGGAGGAACGCAAAAAGAAAATGAATGAAAAACAAATTGAACCTTGAGAGGGAAGATGGTGTTGGTGACATCGCTACGGTGTTTGAGTGCCAGCCGGAAGGTCCAGGGTTCGATTCCCCAAGTCTGCAGTCTACATGTAAGCATCCCTGAGCAAGTCGCTTATAAATGACATGACTGCACTGTGTGTGTGTGTGTGTGTGTGTGTGTGTGTGTGTGGTCAGCTCCTTCCCGGTGTATCATCTGTAATATCAAGAGACAGACAGCGTCTGCCCCCAGACCTCAACTAGAATCCTTCCTTCCACTGCCCACACTGTTTCCACAGCCAGCCCCTGCTTTTCGTCTCTGTTTTAAATAAGGCACGCTGGAATTGTCTCAAACTTCTGCCTCAAAAGTCAGTGCTCCCCCCCCCCGTGATGTGGACGGCGATGTAAAATGGCCTTAAGAACACGAAAACAACGACCAGCCAAATTCAGAGCGGAGCACAGAACTTTGTAGGTCCCTGTGATGGCCACCACCCCTTTGGTGGACATCAGAAGGACCAGGCTTGTTTACAAGCAAAGTACACAGAGATTACATTACAAAACATGCTCTTTGTGTAATTAATGGAGGCAATGCATTTCCCCTCTGGAGGACAATAATATATCATTTAAAATCAAATCTGAATTAACCTTCCTCTGTGAGCATTCTCATTTTTCATTATGGGTTGTCATTTAATATTTTAAATAATTTAACTTTGAATAGGAAGAGGGAGGAGGGGGAATGGTATTGATTTTTTGTACCTTTCTCAGACGCAGAAACACACACACACACACACACACACACAGACGCAGACACCAGACACACACACATATCCATGCAGACATTGACACACACGCACGCACACACATACAGACACGCACACACGAACACACACACACAGAAATAGAGACCCACACAGACATCCACACACACT
>OMKI01004658.1:9221-26190 GCA_900302315.1 Phycis blennoides
AGTTATAAATACAGTATATGTATATACACACATATACGATGAATCCAAATTATTTGTGGCCAATAAGTGCTCTTAAAATTCACACATTTAATGTCAAGGATAACTTTCAGAACACATCAAGAGCACATCCTGTGCTGTTATTTCATTAAAGTTCAGAACTTCTAAATCAATTCTTTCTCTCATATGACAAAGAAAATCAAATAAATATTCAGTGGAATGGGATACAGTTCTATCTTTTTTTCAAGCCACCAAATGAAAAGACACATAGAATGTAAATCACTTGAAGTGCCAATATAACTGCCATTGATATAAGAAATGGATCTTTCTGGTACAAATATTATCCAAGATTTATGTATTTTGTGCTCAATTTCCAGGTGGGTTAACAGTATAATCAATAAAATGCTGTTAAAATATTTAACAAGAGTAATTATAAGAGACAAAAATACAAACATCTAGTCAGTTCATTTGGATGTTTTAATTATCTAAAATGTAAGCAATAATAAACAACAAGATAAATGCAGCTCAGTAAACCTTTTGCAATGAGTCAGCACGTTTATCTAAATGCAAGTGATTTGCAAGTGAAATGAATGATACATGTATAAACTAAAATTACTACTAACTTAAACTGCTTATCCAGAAATAATAAAAGTCTAACCACAGGCAGGTGAATCCTATTATACAAAAGTGGTTATTGCCATTTACACAAAGCCTTAGGAACAAAAGTACCGCAAGAGGAAAGGCACCATAAAAATCACCTTGAGACATAATCATTGAATCATCGAACACTTTTAAGTATGATCACTAGTCCTCAACTGCAAATTGTTGAGTGCAAATTCAAAAACACACTTAAGTGGAGAAGTACCTCAGCAATCCAAACTTGCGATTGGAACGTACTCTGATCACCTTGTCACTTCAGCGTTGACCCTTAAAGCTTCCAGGCGTACGTTCACATCAATTGAATGATGTGAAGCTGTTATCTTTATAAAGTAAGGCCAAGTAATCCCTGTCAAAAATATTTTAAATAAGAACACTGCACAAAAAACACAGCACAAAAATTAACCCTTAAATAATAGTGATGGCTCCTTTTTCTGAAAGAGCCATCAAGCAAGAAGAACTGGATGATATCATCATGGAGGGGAACTCCTTCTCAGGCTTATTGTAAGTGGACAAGGCACAGTGGTGCATGCGTGGTGCATTTAGGACTGTGGTCAGGAAGTGGACAGTCTCCGCTTGTAACTTCCTGTCCTGCCCTTCTGCTTGTCGTACTTGACTGAGACGATGAGGAAGACCAGCAAGGTGACGCCCTGGATCCCCGCCAGGAGGAAGAAATAATAGTGGAGTGAGCAGTCGTTGATATTACCTAGAGAGAGTTGGAGAGATGGAGAGAGGTAATCAAGGGAGACATTTGGTGATTATAATAATTAGGGACAGTTCAGCAACTCCACGTTCAGCTTTGAAGAGGATTATGGAAGGAACACAAACACAATGTGGCATGTGGCCTCACCGTCAATAAGTGCGTTTTATTTTAAGAAGACAATTAGATTGATTGGCGGTGTGGTTTTTACAAAACAGAGCATGACGCTTTTAGTTTGGTTAACGGCCCACACTAAAAGAATATCCCTTAGCAGTAAACCTCGTGCAACAAAGACTATGGCAGGTGTTTCCTGTTTCCTGCGTGTGCTGTGTATCAAGCTGTAGCTGGAAAATGTAAAGACGGCTGACCCACACACTCCAGCGCTGATAAAACAGCGGTGGTGATGATTTGAGACTGACGTCTGACAAATAACTGCAATATGAGCCCGCAGCTGTGGAGCCGGCCAGAGTGTCTTTCATCGGCATTAAAGGACCATTTGTTTCCTCATGGGAGCCGCATCCTATAAGAAGGTGAGGATGAAGCTTCAGCTGTGATTTCCTCGGATTGAAATATGAAACATGCAGGAGGAACAAGGAGGGCAGGGAAAACAGGCTACGCCATCAAACATGAAGACAGCTGCACAGAGAGCTGAATCCTATGGCGGGAAGGAGGATTGGGACTATTTCTGAAATGCCTTCAGAGAAAAGTTCCCAAACTGTACTATTCCAGGTTGGAGGATGTGGCATGCTTACCTAATGACTGATAACACAGTGTGTGCAGTAGCCTGTATGAGCACAAATTAACTCAGTAATTATTCTCAGCAATTTACTTACACTTCCTGAGGCACACAGAACTACGCCCAATCAGACCTTTAGCTTCACGGTTTAATTTGCGATGGTAATTATCTGACAACTGATGGAGTCTATCATATTTTCATCCTCAGTTAATGATGCATGATGAACGTTGTTCTTATTTACGTCAACAGTTTAGAGAAGTTGTTGGATTTGGATAATGGTATCATTTACTAGTGTCTTGGCCTTTGGGAGTTCTTCCTTGCTCAAGGGCATAGTGTGGGGGGTGAGGCAGCTGTAGAAGAATGGTCTCCATATTCAGGTTTATAGATATTATTCTTTATATTATTAGATAGATATTATTACTATAACCTCTTAGGTGTTTAATCGAACCATTGAAAGAAACTGCACTGTGTGAAACTGAATGCTCTTTCACATAGTTCCCTATACACCAAACACACAACCATAAGAGCTGGCAAAATAGCAGCCCACCCCACCCATCTAGCCCACCACCACTTCCAGCCCTTGGTCAGGAGTACAAAAACCAATAGGTTCCACAACAGCTGCTTTCCCATTGCTGTCAGAACCCTGAACACCTCAGACACAGGGGAACACACACAGACACTCCTCAACTGAATGTCCATGCACTAACCGCCATGTTTTTGTGTTTTTTTTCATACATGTTTACCATGTATGTGTGTCATCCAGTTAAAAGTGTATATATCTTTATATGTGTACTGGGCAACCAGTACTAAACCATGCTGTACTGAAATCAATTACCACTGACCCTGGTTGTGTGGAAATAACGTTTCTGGTATCTTGTCTTGTCAATACCTGTTCTGTATCTAGGTTCAAGGGACAACCTTCACAACCCTCCTGAACTCCCTATTTCATTGTAGGGAGTTCATAGCCTATCCTGATAGGCTAAACAATATAACTCATGTATGATACATTTCTCTCCATGCATCTATCAATGAACCAAACTAATTTGTTTGTCTCTCTAGAACCCAGAAATGTAAACTTCTCCAAAGGACGAGGTGGTGACACATTTGCTTTGGGGGACTGGCTTCATCCAATGGGCGTTACAAGCACAAGGTTCTCTACCCACCCAGTGGTGGCTGCACTGCTGATATCAGTGGCATTGTTCAGCCACTGAGGAGGGAAAAGGAAAAACACTACAATCGTATTGTGTTTCCTGCATCATCACAAATGACAAACATAAACACTTAATTTTCTTACAGGAATAGGTTTTGGATTAGATGCCTGCAGGTGTTCCAGTTGACCTTGTTAAATGAATCTAGTCATGGCACTACCACTTGTCCTGCTTCATGAGACGGTGATCCTGTAGTCATGGCACTACAGCGTGTCCTGCTTCATGAGACGGTGATCCTGTAGTCATGGCACTACAGCATGTCCTGCTTCATGAGACGGTGATCCTGTAGTCATGGCACTACAGCGTGTCCTGCTTCATGAGACGGTGATCCTGTGGCAACTCAGAGCTTCAAGCTCCCAAAACCCAGGGCAGTGAATGTTGACGTATTTAAGAGCAGGTCAACTCCACATGTTGTGTTGTCCTTTTAAAACAAGGCCTGGCTGGTTCCAGTGCAGCCAATGGAGAGGCCCTGAACAAGGTGTGTTGTGTCACCGCTTTAAAGTGGCACAAAGACCCGGGCTGTTTGTAGTCTATATCCTAAATCATCCTCAGATGAAGGTTGCTCCAGGTGAACCCCCCTGGAGCAACATGCTGCCAGGAGAAGAGAGAAGAAAGCCACCTATTAGGTTCCACAACTGGGGATGTCACACTGAATAAAGTGGCGGGGAAGAAGCAGCAGGCTCAAGTTAATTGGCTAAGGAGGTAATTCTGGAGTAGTTGTACCATTTCCCCAGGTACTCCCACTCAAGGGTGTGTGTGTGTGTGGGGGGGGGGGACAGAGAGCAAGTTCTGACAGCTCTGGGATGAGAGAGGCTTCAGTCTCATTACACTGCTACCTTTAGAGTCGGCAGCCCCTGTGGGTCAAGAGGAATCACACAGGGGGTATGAATACATTTCAGTTGTTTTTCTGAATCGATGCCATGAATTGATGCCACCTGCCAGGAACTTGGGTATATTTTCTAAATAATTTGTCAACAAGACAGCATTTACCTCAGAATCATGTTAAAAAATAGTTAAGCATTTTTTTCTGAAATAAAAAAATCGCAGTAGAACAATGTAACATGTAACAGGTGTCTTTTTTCCTGTAACTACTAAAGACAGAATGTGAAACAAAGATTGTAAAGGAAGGAACACAACCTCTCTTCTAACCAAAACCAAGGGCATGGCCATGTGACAGGTCATGGGTTGCTGTGTATTCATATATACTGTATATATATATATATATATATATATATATATATATACAGAGCATACAAGCAGATAGCAGGGTAGGAATTACAAGGTGCACCAGAAGAAATTGATTAATCGCAAGGATTTATCATGCCTCTTTCATCTCGCCTTTTATTTCTCCCCAACAAATGTATGTCTCTGAACTGCATATTATTACTGTACAAGGAGTCATAATGAGCTTTAAAGACACGGCAAGAGGACGCTTTTCTCTACCCAGGGTCTGTGAAAGCCCCTTCACGCTGCAATAGACAGACTACAAGTGTATCGTTTTCCAGACTCTGTGTCCACATACATGACATTAACACGGCGTCTTCTGGCACGGATCAAAGCCTCAGGATTAACCAATCAGGATTAGCCAGGATGTGAAACAAAGACACGTGCTTGTAGGTGCTCCCCATGTTGTACTCCACAGAGCACAGTCCGTGGGTCCCCCGGGAGTTACAGCTGGCTCTTCTCCCCGTCTCCCGTGTTGTGATGCGCACCCAGTTGTTGGTAATTAAAACGAGGGACCATAAAGAGACAGCAGCATTGATAGAAAGCATCAAACGCAGGGCTGCCTTGTCCACGGTGGGCTTTCTGGGCCGTCTATCTTGGAACCTTTGATCTAGCATTCAAAGAACCTGAAAGCTGGCTTTCAAATGTGAATTTCTGCGACTGCTAATGAAATGGTTGGCAATTGAAAGTCCTGGTCCTATCATAATTCCGGTCTATTCTGTTGGTCGCCTTAATCGGGCAAAGGTTGCCTGCGTAAGAAATTGCTGAATAAATATATAAATAATGAAATAAAGTACAGCATGAATAATTCATGATGAAACACTGTGCTTGACAGTAGAACACAGAGGGAAAACAGGCAAATGCATTTGTAGTGAGTGTGTACTTGTACTTGCAATCGCATATTAACTTTTAACAGATAATATGCCAAGGGTCCTGTCGCAAATGTAATTAACAAAGAAGGATGGCCCACAGACACCCATAGAGAATAATTAAGTAAGAAGGTGTTTTGGGGATTTCTGGGGGGTTATATTCAATTAAAATTTGAATTGCATATAAACATTTATTTAAATATTTGGTAGTATTATTGAATTGTATTGTAGTACATTGCAGCTTCTTTTCACCCAGCGTCCTTGCTGAAGAAGAACTGAGTCACAACCACACTGCATCTATAATAGTATTCTCCATGTTAATTAGACATTAGCTCCTTTCCTTTAGTCCATTGCCCCAGGGGCCCATTTAGATGCTTGGCACTTATGTTTAGCCTATTAAAGCCAAAAATTACAGGACAGTCACATTATGTGAAATTCATGAATGAGACTATAATATTTTACAGATATTTAATGGCTCTTTAAGTTTTATAGCCATTTATCCACCAGTGGAACAACTATGTAGCAGCCACCAGCTAGTGGTTGTACCTGAATTGCAACTGCCACACCTAGTGGAGGTTACTGAATTGTAACTTCCACAGCTAGTGGAGGTTACTGAATTGTAACTTCCACAGCTAGTGGAGGTTACTGAAGTAGTGAAATATCAAAAAACCACCACGAGAATATCTAGAATGGCAATTCTAGTTCAACAGATTATATGCTATTATACAAAAACAAAACGGAACTCTGTATTGAAGATTTCTTGAAAATATGATTAAAAATTGTCTTTATCCGATACTATTTCTGTGAAGGGGAGTGTTACAGCCGGTCACAATGTACACTGCAGCCTCCGTTTGGGCATATCACGTGAAGCGAAATGACGCAAGTCGATATCAATTCAAGGTTGGAAAATGGATCAACTGATGCTGGTCATCAGAGAACTCAGCAGCATTGCCTCAAAATTGTAATGCTTCAATGCATTCAAAGCTATCTTCAGGCTCCAAACAAAGTCAGAATCAATGCACGAGTGAGGAGGGAGGTAGGGGTTCACAGATACGAAAAATAGGTATTTACCACTCTCCCTCATTCATCTTTTTAAATTGCACCACTGCAATGTATGTTCACCGATAACAGAACGTAAAGTCATCAAAGCCTCAAATAGCAGCTAAAATACATTTCCTTTCTCTTTCTCTAACGCAAAAGGTATATGCCGACAGAAACACAGAGTACCACTGGAGAGGTAAAGCTGAATCTTCCTGTTCTGACATTTAAGGCCCCTGTTAAAACACTGACATTTTACCAAATATGATCCCACACATCAAGAGTGAGATGTGTGAATGTCAACTCTCTTTGAGCACCTCAACCTCGTCCTTGACATCTGAACTCTGACCTTGCAGTACTTGAACAACCAACAATAGAAAAGGTGCCATTTCCTGTCATGTGATTGAGGCTCAGGTTTTCTCCAATTCAAATATACTCCTCTCAAAAGGTAGGACCAAACTGAAGCAAAATGGAGGACATTTTGGGAGACCAAAACCCTTTCCTGTATAAAGGATATGATAGAGAAGGAGAGACTTGACCTTCCATTCATTGGGCTTTTGAGTTTAAAAGGCAGCACTGAAGCAGTTGACAATGATTTGGGATTGTTTCTTCCTGCATTTTCAACAACTAACATTAAATGAAAAAGTGGGCAATGAATTAAATGAATGAATGAATGCAAATTTCACATTGAAAAAGAGTTCAAATTCCCACAAAATAAGTTCATGATGAAGACATTCACAAATGAGGATTCCTGAAAACTGTACAAGAAGAAACAAGAAGACAATGATAATCAATCAATCACAATAGTAATCCGGCCTGGGACGCTACTACAAGGCTAATCCTGTAGCAGCCACTCCAGGTGGGCTTCCTGAGGGTTATCTTAGCTGAAGAGAGACTCTTGAATCAGGCCCACAAGCTTGTGATTAACACTGAATTTCTATCTCCAAGCCTTGCCGAGCACATAGTTACTACTCGGCCAAGCTCATCCCAAATGCCTCTTATATCACACAGCGCCTCACCCTGGAAATACCCAGACATGGAAATAAGTGGACTCTACCGCTGTCCCCCCTGTAGAGCCTTGAGAACACGAACGACACACCAAACGCAAGACAAAACCCCACAAGAAAATCATCATGGAGCATAACAGTCCGGATACCACTTCTGCTGTTTGTCTTATTTACCTAATGTTCAATGATGGGGAGGTTTTAGTCCATTCCCGAAATCCAGTCGCCATTTAACGGCTTATTTTGGGAAGCCCAGCAGTCAGGAACAGCCTCTAGCATACCAATCAAATGACGCTTAAGAAATAAATGCCGCCTCAGGTGAGCCGATTCCGGGGCGAGGGATGGATTTAGGAAGCCGTGCAGAGCATCGCCAAGTGCTAACCTCATCAAAAATACCTCCCAACCTGTCGCCGCACCGTATTAATGAGCTATTAGGAGTTTGGTGGGTAAACAATTTACAGTTCTGCCTTATTTACCGCAAGCTTGCTGGGAAGTGCATCTGGGCTGGGAGCCCCCTGCTCGCCAGGGGGCCATACATCTGCTGCCACCACTTTTCCTTCCATCACTGGGGCAGATTTATACAAACCTTTTGTCGTTAGTCTGGCACAGCTATTTATTACAGCCAACGCTCTAAAAACAAGGGAATTGTGCAGCGTGTTGTCCTCACCCCACTGTGACTAATTTACAAACTACTTAAGTGGGTTTTAAATCAGAGCTAGCCATGCAAGTACTTGTGACATGGAACCTGAGAAAATAAATAAATAGTTTTCTTTCAATCCATTGCAAGACTTCTATATGGTGAGATTGGCACAGTACACTTTCAACATCCACAGTCAATAGTGTGAAACAATAGTGGGACAGACTGATATTCAGGTGGTGGTAAAACTTATGACGGCAGCATGTTCCCCATCCCAAATATTGTACTGAGAAAGATCAATGAGTCCCTGTGTTGAAGGCAGAGATCTGGGTTGTATTTCAACACTGGCAGGAGAGACCTTTATTGAATCTAATATCTTTTCAGGAAGGCTGTGATGGATCTTACACTGATTATTTCAAATCACTCCGTGATATGCACAACCAGCTGCCACATTGTACCACAGCAGATGCACTCACCATTCTGAATACCTCTAAAAAAGAACATTAGCATTGACTTGATTCATATGTAAAGCTGCATTACCGGGACCAGTTCACACTGTAGCATCACCTTTCACCGTGCCAATATCATTGATTTCTCAAAAATGATGAGTGCAGTGTTTTTCACTCACCAAAGTCTTTGTGTGACGACATCCAGCCAATGGCCTTGAGGGAGACAATGGCCAGCAAGCCAGAGCCCACAAACGAGCCGATTCCAGAGAAGAAGAAGAAGAGACCCATGATGGCACTCTGCATGGATCTGGGGGCTGCTGAGTAGGCAAACTCCAGGCCTGCCATTAAGACCGGAAGAAGATACAATACAATCTGGCTGGATTATTGCATTAAATACACAGTTCTTTGCTAACAAATGAATACTTTCAGCATGTACAGCGGTAAATGAGTAATACACCTATGGAGGGGATCTATGTGTGTCACTGCCTGAAGAAATACAATCCACCCGTTTTGAATGCACCTTTGTAAAAGAGAGTTGTAGTGTGGAACAATATCCTCTGCTGCTGATAAATCCTGTGGGTCTGCTCCAATGCCACCATTGGGGGGGGGGGGGGGCGCTGACCATCATAAACAACATGCATACTTCACCACTCCACTTACACCGCAGGAGTCTGGCCAGCCAGGACACTGCAGTTTGATTTATCTACATAGCAGTACTATTGACTACATGACACAAAAACAGCATTTTTGAATTAAGTCAACATCTTGTTTTCAATGGCGAGGCAACCGGGCAGCCACTCTGAAGGAAGGAAAAGCCTGACTTGATTTTTACAAAACAAATGGAAAAAAATCTAATTGTGCTCATTCTTGCCCAGAGATCCGACTGGCAACAAGCTGAGACTGATAATGTAATGGCAACAACGCAATGTTTTCAAATGGGAGCCCATAACCATATCTGCTAGTAGAGATTAGGGAAGGCCAGGGAGCCATAATTAAATAACTTTTCCTTTTAAGACCTTCCTTTGAGGGAAAGTGAGCACAAAAATAATGGGATTCACAACTTCCTACCAGATACCTGCAATGACTGCAATGAAATGGAGAAAGAAAAAAAAAACATTAAAGTAAACAAAAAGGCAGAAAAATGTGGCAAAACATAAAATGACCTTTCCTGAAGTCAGAGGCAAGATACATTTATTTATAGAAATGTTTAACCTTTCAATAATAACAAACACTGGTCAATAGTTTAGCCTATGAAACGCATACCAACAAACAACGCGGGCATTGCAGGCCAAAGATACAGAGTACAGTGGAAAAAGAACAATACCAAAGCCCATGACTTGTGTGTGATCCCTGGAGGATTATAATGTTACATAGCTATATGTTGTCTACAGCTCTATCACATACAGAACAGACTTCTGTTCCTCAACCGGGGAAAAAAACAAGGGCTTTGTTTTTTCATTTTTTCCTGTCCAAAAGAGCAGGATTTGAAATGTATTTATTTTCTTTATCCTGTGGGCCTTATTGGTAGGGTGAATTCTCCTTCCCTGAACAAATCATTGGCTTTAACATTATCAAAAGAACAATTCATAATTAAATATCCCTCTGGGAATCGTTTCACCATGGTGTTCATGGTGCTTACTCCCCAAATCCATTGTCCAGGCAGAATTATGCAGACAGAATTAGGGGGGCGGATGAGGAAAGAATTAAACATGTTCCTACAAGGCTTGGGGATGGCAGAGAGGAGCCATAGCAGACACGTTGGGCTTGTGCAGGATTTATTTCAACCAAAGAAGACGAAGGGCAAATGGTTCCCATTTACAAGACATGTGTGACAATTCACTCAGCCCGTTTCCCTCGGGGGAGCCCCTTGTGTGATGGTATGGCGCCGAGTAAGAAACGTGTATTTTAAGGTTCCCACAGCTTTGCATGTCTGAAGTTCACATTCATGTGGACCTGATGTTGGCACAGTGAACGTTCGGTTATTCCATATAACCATCTAACTACTGAGCTGCCGTTTACCCCACAAATAAAAATAACATCATTGATTTTGTGGGTAAAAAAACCCCACCATAACGGCAACTATTACTACCAAGTAAACCGAGTTGGCTACAGAATAACGTGGTGTAACCAGCAGCAGCAGCAGGATAAGTCAATCAGTGTGGACACCCATTATAACCCTCATTCACCCAGGGAATGGTTGCCTGAGGTCCGCGGGCCATGCATGACTGCAGAGGAAAAGGCAGATAAATAAGATAATGACCAGTTAGCTCTCCTATTGATTTCCGCTATGTGATCGGCGAGTCTACTCTCTGCAATCACAAAAGGCACACTGCTGCCGTGGCAAAATCACAGCAACAAGGTTTCTGTTGACCGTTGAATGTGAATATGGAGACGACATCAGACTCAGGGATTTACGTCGCACAGATATACATAATCTGCTCTTTCAGGAAAAAGAAAAAGAGGGAGCGAATGTTCTTGTTGTTTGATGTGTGGTTTTGTCAACACGCTTGAACATGATAAGAAGTGATTCTGCGTGGAGTCTGACTTATGTCATCCAAGAACTGTCTCTGAAGTTTGTTAAAAGGAGCATTCCATGTCATTATGGTATGGTGTGCTAATGAGAGTGTTTTCTGAGCAAGAGTTGGCAGCAGGACGTGAGACTCCTTGTCCTTGCATCCCTACAGTAGATGAGGTGTACCTTCTTATGCAGGTTATGTGAGTGGATGGAGGAGGTTTGACCTTCTTCCATGTATCATTGCCAGTTTCCTTTGAAATTACGATATGTTTAAAATTCTAGCAAATGAGGGGGTACTTTATTTAAATTGATGTCACTGACAAAGTCAGTGAGAAATAAGTCAGTTTCATTAGGTTGGCCTGCTTTCTACTTAAGAAAAAGGCTGTCCTCCCACTATGTTTTACCCAAACATACCTTAAAATAAGTACCAGACCAGGTCTGTTGCTTTTGTCTACAGAATTCATCAATGAGAATGTTTTGAATTAACGGTGAAGTGATGTTCCTCAAAACAAAAGTTGAAGAAGTAAAGCAAGCCACCTTCCCAACTCAGAGACCTTGCTCCACTGCAGCCAACATGACCCCACCAGTACACGTTTGCCATTACAGATTATTATCATGTATCAAGTTATACTATAAGGTTATATGTATAAATTCATGTATTAATGCATGTGCAGAAACATTCTATATGATGTATAAGTGCATCTTTTCTACACATTGACAGCAGTTAAACCATGACCTGTAAACTCTAATGCTAACAAACGTTTGTCATTACCCTGTAATGGCTGGATGGCCCCACACAAACATAGAAGGAAAAAAAGATGAAAAAGACAACAGTACACATTTTTTCAAATAGTTGTGAGCAGGTAGAAGGTCGCTATAGACTTCCATTGTTTTCAACACAAAATCCCTTTAAAACAAGTTACAGGGACATGGTGTTACTTTAGTCTGCAAAACTCATCACTCTGATGCCCTGGAAGTCTGGAAGTTTTCCCGAAACATGAAATTCAGGCACTATGCATACACAGCGCTTTGTTTGATTCTTCACTGCCACCTAACAAAGTTGTTTTAGGATAAAGTATGATGGTTGAATTAATCGCAAGGATGGATTCTGCTGACAACAGCAAGAAGACGGCTCTATGACAGATTTTAATATATTTTTGGACCACAATAAAAATATATGGCACCAGAGGTAAGTAATAATAGCTGTTTTTTGCAAGCCGCAGAAAACACATTGGGTGGTTTTCATTGGTTTACTTGGGATGTCGGCAATAAGAAGCACTCAGATCTCTGGCAAAACTGTCCTTTTGGATATTCTGAATGTAATAACCTCTGAATGAAATTATGTTATCTCTTTCTTGTATGAAAGAGACCAGGAAGAAGGAAAACAAGAGTTCACATGGTAGAACGTGACTTTTTTGCATTTGGGTAAAATTCATAGTCAGGACAGCAGTTTGTTTTGTTTTTCCCAAAATGGTACTTTGATAAACCGACCTTACATTCACCCATTCATGCATTAAAACAATGAGTAGAAGGTAGAAGGCACAATACACAATCATAATCACATATCCAAACTGATAAGGGGCTGATGTGCTGTTTCACATTTGACTATGGTAAGTCTGTGAACACTGCTGCAGTTCAACCTGACCGGCATGTACAAGGTTTCTTTAAAATTACAAACACAAGGGGTCAACACACTGTACCTGCAATGCTGGCAAATATTTCGCTGATTCCAATCAGCACGTATTGAGGCACTTGCCACCATATGGGTAAATCTGCAGCGTAGTAGACAACGTTGCCAAGCACCTGGTCAAAGGTGCCATTTGACTTGACAATCTCCAGTCGTTTAGTCTCCAGAATACCTGCGTTGGCGGACAAAAATGACAAGGTTAGCAGAAGGTTAGCGAAGGTTAGCGAAGGTTAGCAAAGGTTAGCGAAGGTTAGCGAAAAGGAAAAGCTTCCAAATGGTAACATTTTAGTGTGTGCGTAAAGGAGGGCAGCTAAAAACAAGGTATGATCATTGTATAGCCTATGTGAGCCTGTAGAAAACATTGCATGGGGGTTCTTGCAAAACTACTTAGTACCCTTAAGTCCATGACACAGACAAACAGCAAACATAGCAAGAGTTAGCACCTCCAGTGACAGTCCATTTGGGACTGAGCTAGCGTCATGGGTAGCCCACAACTTCATTAAGATCATATCTGACGACGACCACAATATGACAGCTAGTTATGGAACGCCTCAGACAGCTCAACAATGGGAAGCAAGCAGTTGTCATCAACGGCCTCCGCTTCCTCAAAGCTTTATTGGATAACCATTATCATGTGACCAACAGCTATTCCCAGATAACTTCCAGAGACAGCCTCCTATCATAAACACACTTAATGCGGCATTGGAGAGGGGCTTCCAGTCTTGTAATCCAGCTATCCTATAACACCAGCTGTCCATCCTGGATTGGTCGGCCCATGGGCTGCCCAGAGCAAAGCTGGCACTTGCCATAAACATGCCCCCGCACTCTCACTAGCATCTCACATCAGCTGCCCAGTGCAGTGATCCCTGGTGCTTTGCCTTAATAGAAAAAAGGCACTACTTTTGGACACAAAAAAAACATTGGCCTAACCAAACTAAAAGCAGATTAGTGTGTGTGTGTGTGTGTGTGTGTGTGTGTATACATACTGTATATACTTCTAGACTTAAAAGTCCCTGATAAAACGAGAAAAAGACTTCAAAAGAAACGTCAGTGTGTCACTGTGCTCAAGCCCTCTCCCGTGCTCACCCCCCCAGAGTATTTCGGTGAAGCAGGAGGCCAGCTGTCCTTGCAGTAAGTGTGTCAGGATGCATTCTGAAGACTGTACCTAGTCAATGGAACTCTGTCCCTCAACGAGCCGCAGAGAATTAGTAATTGACTAAAAGGATTTTAATTCAGACGGGGATTAGTGTGGCTGAAGATAGGGGGCCTATAGCCAAGGCTCATCTAATAAAATGTAGCTTTGAGCATTTGACATTCTGAAATATATCTGAGATAAACTATAAATATAGCCCTGGTATGTGAATGCCTGCTGTAAGGGTTGAGGGGAAAAAAATCCCATCTAGTAAGGACCAGTTCATTGGTATTTGAAGACAAAGGTCTTATCTTGCGAGAGATGTATGCCAAAGTAGTCCAACTTGAAACTTACAAAGGCCACGGATATAGTTTAAAACAATTTGAGGCTATTTTAGTTTAGAGGTCATCTGAAGATGGCAGCATAGTTGCAAAACAAACTTGTTTTGCAGAAAAACAACCCTTTTTCTGTCTTTTTAGATAACTTTAAAGAAAATAATGAAATATCCTTGTTGAAAACATGGCAAATCTATAAGAAAGGTCTACATTATAAATTCTCTCAATAACATTTGGATAGGGAATCATTCTAAAATCTAAAAGGTGATCTACTTCCAGCCCAAGCAAACAAAATGAGTTTATTTAGTCCTTCCTTTGAAACTAACCGTGCCGGTGTGAGAACACCAGAACTGTCCTGAAGGCCTTTCCCCCCTGCACGACGGGACACAGACAATGTTCATTGCAATACTCAGAATTTTCTTATGTTGTGTCCAAGTGGAAGAGCAGTGTGCTCTTTCGATTAGCCAAATGGGAAAGTAAAGAACTGAAAAGCTTTTGCATGTCTGAAATAAAAATGTGTACTCCCTTACTCATTTTAGTTTTGCCAAAGTACTTGGGCAGACAGCCTTCTGTGAACATATAATGTAGGCTCGTCAAATGTTTTTGATTAAACTTTGCACAAAGGTTCAGGGTTTGAAAAACATCCGTTAAAAGATGGCACGAGGTTTCTGTTCATTTTAAACGGGATTACACACAGAATGTATTTTCTAAAGCGCCATGCCCCAGCACCTGTTCAGTTCCCATGAACAACTTCTCTCTTTTATACCACACACAACAATTACATTTACATAGCATTGTGTTTTAACGACACAGCTGTAGCCGACATGCTGTCTGTGTGTGTGTGTGTGTCTGTGTGTGTCTGTGTACGTGTGTGTGTGTGGAGGGTCTCAGAGGCATTCATTAAACTCTGATGGTGTCTAGCACAGGGTACCAATAGAGCTTCTAGGTAACAGTATGTTCTGACTGTAGTGGCAATACCTTAGGAAACTGAGACACTGCATTTAAGGAACAGGATACTTTTGGCAAAGTTACCAATGCTAAGCCAAATTATCATGAAGTATACAATAAAGTATTTGTTACTTTTGTCCAAAGTTAATTTAGATAAAAGGTCATTTAAAAACAGGGAGGCTGTGGAAAAATGGGGTTGGAACCCAGGACTACTTTCGGCCAGGAGTCGTTTAGAATACCCTGTACACTATCCTCTCTACATACCCCGTGATATGATATTGTTTTGCAATATCATGTTGTTGACAAAAATATTATTCAGAGATACTCACTGAGATACTGAGATTGTGAAAAATAAATGCCACCTGCCATACCACAAGCATTTGTCATCAGATAATTGTACCACAGCAGCTCTTCCTGAACTGCCTTTGACCATTTGCATATTCTACACATAATGAATATATCAGAGTTAGGTCATTAAAATGAATGCAAAATTAAGCTGTGACAACTGTGTCAATGTGACATTGTTTTTATGTTATATTTTTATGTACAAAATAATGCATTCTAGTTGCGTCTGTTGGTTAGATCTAAATGTAATTGAACATTAATTACACTGCTCACAAATGTCAAGAAAGCGTGGACATGTTGGGCAATGTGTTGAACACACTAATCAGCACACCGTAGTTCGGCACGCGTCCTCACTCTGTAGCAGGGGTGTGTCTGAAACCATGAGGAGGGTGGGGGGATGAGTGGGTACTGGTTGAGGAAAATATAATGTGCATCAGTTCTGAAAAGTGTTACTGATTTGCTTTTTCCCCGCCTCAAGGCTTGTCTCCCTTCAAAATGCTTTAGCCTGAATATATCAATGCAGCAGCACCCACTGACAGGCTGGGAAGAGACTTTATTTCAAAGATAATCCACGGGCTGGAACCGAATTGGACAGAGCAGTGCTGTCGGAATGTGGGTGCAGTCAAACAGAACCAAAGTGTAGGAAGCCACAGCTCCCTCTGTGCTGTATGGGCGACACAGAGGAAGGGATATAGGAAAAAAATAATAAATAAAACACCTTTGGGTGTTGTTTTTTTGTGTCTGTACGATAAGAGCTCAGCCCAGAGCGGTGTGTTTCTGATTCAGTCACTATCAGTGCATCTCTGAGCAGACAACGTGCTGACTTCTGAAGGACTCAACGATGCTCTCTCTGTGTCTCTCTATGCCTCTCTCTCCCTTTCTATCTCTCTCTTCGTCTGTCTCCATCTATGTCTGTCTCTGTCTCTCTGGCTCTCTCCATGTCTCGCATCACACACCTGCAGCATCAAAATGAAATCTTATCCAAAGACACAGAAAGTTACAAACACTACCACTGTAAACCCTGCACACACTGTCGTTTCTCTTCCCTTGCAAAACCAGTCTGGAGTGCACAGGAACGCCGGCTGCAGCGCTGGGTTTGTCTGCAGCCGACTGCCACCCCAGTGGCCGTGGTAACGTCCGGCGCTGTGTTAACCACTTTGATTTGTTGATTGGCTGAGCGGCGCAGAGAGGGGGCGACTCACCCGCCGCCACCGCCGACCACATGACAAAAAACATCCCCACGGCGATCCTCTTGAGGGGGGACGGCAGCAGGCCCCTGCGCTTGAGGACGGGGTCCACCACCTTGTCCTTCAGGGGGATCAGCAGCAGGATGAGCACGGCGTCAAACATGGTCAGCCAGGCCGCGGGGAAGCGGAACGCCATCTGGGCAGGGAGTACAGAGCCACAACGTGGGGGAAAACACAATCAATAACACAAGACTTCATTCAGGATGCTCAGGTTCCCAGCCAGTGTGTTACAATCACTGTG
>OMKI01004658.1:30141-54227 GCA_900302315.1 Phycis blennoides
TGCTGTACTCGGTGACTGTGACTGGGTGTGTGTGTGTGTGTGTGTGTGTGTGTGTGTGTGTGTGTGTGGTTATGCTGAGATTCGTGGACAGAATGAAACACATGCATATAAGCTTGCCCCCACACACACACACACACACACACACACACACACACACACACACACATCATATCAAACCACTGATCATATACCATTACTGTGGAGTTTTTCTTCTCACACACACACACACACACACACACATCATATCAAACCACTGATCATTGAATCATTTCTTTAATCACTCCATATTATACAGTATATGCACTCATTACTAATTTGTGATAAAAACTAAAACATCCCTGTAAGATAAATATCTAACATAGATCTAAGAGGCCTAGTAGTTCTCGCGAATATTATAGTATGCATCTTAACACATGAAGAAAACCATGTTCCATTATTTAATAATTTGCACAATAATTCAATTGGGAAACAAAATAAAGTCCAATTTCCAATTTTAGACAATAGGCTGAGGTAGTGCAAGGAGATATTTTTAAACTCCCAGATATATTATGTTAACTACAATTGATTCCATTGATAAACCTCATGGCTGCTTGGGCCCTTGAAGTATAATGTAACCCAAGTCGAAAGGGTGAGACAAAATAACTTCCTTGTTTTGTATATATATGTTTGTATGCATGCATGCAATACATTTCACTACATGTTGTAAGCAGATGCATGCATCCATGTGAAAGTTTGAAAAGTGACCACTTTATGACGGTCTCCAGTGTGACCCTTATTGCTGTTGCCTTACCAATGGAGCTCTGCAATCCAAAACCCTGAAATGTATATATTCAGCAAGTCTGTCAGGGTATACATGCCAAACTCCCAATGTTTCAGATACATCTGCCCTCAAATATGTTACACAGCACGCTTCATATTAAACATGAGGATTCCTTCGAACAAATGTCACAGTGGAACCATTCAGACCATCAGAATGTGTGTGGCTTCAGGTCTGATAAGCATTACATTGGAATTTCAAGACATTTCATACTTTACCTGATCAGCACCAAACGGAGTGATGTTGGACTTGACTGTACCAACCCCTACTGCAATTAGTATGAGTCCACAGTAGATCACAGGTCTACAGTATGGTGTGCGAGAGGTGCAGGTTACATCGCTTGGCGGGGTGCTGTTGGTGTTTAGACAGTCAGGTGACAGCACTGGAAATGCCATCTGGTCACCACATAGCTTAACCATGGTGTCCTCTTTCGAAATAAATGGGAAAAACAACATGCCAAGGAAGTAGAAAATCAAGCTACCAGCAATGGTCCAGAATTTCCCAAGGTAGGCATCTGCCAGCCAACCACCAAATGGTGAAATCAGATACGTAATTCCCATGAACATGAGAGGTGCCTGGCTCGCCTGGGTGCCCTCCCAATAAAATGGGCTACCGTTGAGGAAGAGAACCAAATTTGATGTGATGCCATAGAAAGCAATCCTCTCTAGTGATTCGGCCAATAGAATAGCTGCACATGCTAGTCTTCTTCCCTCGAACACTGATGGTGCAGGTACGTTTACAGACCCAGAGTTCAACAGTGGGGTACCCTCATCCGCATCCCTGTTGTCTGCCATCCCTAAACTACTTTTCTCGGGGTGGCTTCCCTCAGAGTTTCCAACCTGTAAACAGAGCAATGTGTAAAAAAAACCCGTTGTTAAAATCTATAGAGTTGCAAATAATGTTAACGGCATTTGTGCGGGCTGAACTCATTCAGCAAATATTCAAATTGTACCCATATAGGAAACCTAAACTAGCTTTAGCAGAATGCTTAGAATTATGAAAAGCGATCATGTGATTAACAGTGCGGTGATAACATACCTTAAAATACTATCAACACGTCTCCAGATCACCCGTTAAACAAATAAATGTTTATCCGCCAGGGTGTTAGTTTGCGAAGTCCTAAATCAATACTATAACAGGAAGAAAAGTACAAGCCAAATGAAAACAGCAGACTGTCAGTGTCACCGTGGACCACGTGAGTCTGCGGGCTCGCGGTCCTGCGCGTGCTCTGCAGTAGATCTGTAGTGTGGCGGAGCGGTGCGGACGCTGCTTCAAGCGGCGCTGCGAGCCCATCCAGTCGCTGTCAACGCTGTCCTTTAAAGCAGAAGTCGTCCTCACAAGGAAGTGATACTGTGTTGTTTTCCTTGTGCTCCTGGCTTCTGACGTTTCACTTTTCGGTGGCACAAACATAGGACGCAAACTAGGGTGCATCAGGGGCGTGCGTCACATTAACGGGGTTACCTACATTGCAACTTCTAATATGCTGTATTATTGAGTACACCCCATATAAATATGCAGATACATCTTGTTTCTGGGTATCATTTGTATGGACGGACTAGAGCACATTTGACTCGAGTGCTAACCAGTGTACTGTGCTAAAGAGCCAACATTTCCTGGCCGTTATACTGCTGACTGCGCTGGTCATGTGCTGTCGCAGTTAAACATCATAGGCTCCGTTTTGTTTCAAAAACTGCCACTGATTCATCGTCTATGTGGTATGGTATGTTAACCTGGTAGAAAGCTCTGCATTAGTGGCGTTATGAAATTACTCTTTCTTGCCTGCCTAAGTCCAAAAACTGGGAACTGCACCACAGCTGAGAGAATAAGGTAAATTACTTTAAGATAAGTGTAGGTAGACAACCACAATTATTTAAGGTATCCTGTGTCCTTGTGCTAAGTAAGGCTCCTTGAACTGGTGAAACGGAAACAACTTGTTAGTGACGTTACCCATACGAAACCAGGGAACACAAACAGTACAGGTTATTTTGATGTTAATAAGCAGATGATACCTGTCTAATCTTTTGATAGGCCTACTAGAAGTAACGTTATATTGCGTCATATTGCAAATTCGTAATTTAGATTATATATTTTCTAATAGATGTATTTTTTATGTTGACCTGCCTCATTAATCTACACGTTTACTAATGTCTGTTATCACAGGGCTCACGTTGAATCTGCAGGTCACACCTGTGTGCTCCGAGATGCATCCGAATTTAAGTCTTCTGCTGAGGTGGCAAAGTTTGTCACTCAAAAGCCACCCTTTGAGGGTGCACTGGCCATACACCTGTTTAAAGCAGGGAGGCTTCTCTTAGGTAATCCTCCAAATCACAATTATGTTAATGTCATTCATATAATCACGGGACTTCATCTGGCCCTCTATTTAACTTTTATGCTGTATGTTGTGTTGACTTTGATACCAGATGTCCCACTGCCTTTTGGCATTGTCTTTGGAGGAACAGATATAAATGAGGATGTGAAAGTTGAGCACAAGCTTGTGGTTATGAAGCAGGTGCTGCTGAAAGCCAGGTGATGTACATGCTGATGACCCTCTTCAATGTATGCAGATCAAGAGAGATCCACAAATCACTGCAGCAGAATATATAGATAGGATAACATAGCCTTTTAAATAATACCAATAATCTGCAAATACAATATATAGTTACGCTTCTGAAGGAGTATCTATATCTATATATATATAGATATATATATAGATATAGATATAGATATCCATGACCGATTCATGCCACATCCACTGCAAAAGAGTCTTCTAATGCAAATCAACAATAATGGGTACCGGAGGCATTTTGATGAATGGAGCGTACCCCATAGGATTTCAGAGACAGCATTAAAAATCCCTTACAGGGTCTGGAACTAGTCTCAATAGATCACCCTGATGAAACAGCTGTGCATGTTATGCCTCATATATTTTGGGCTGAAAGTTACTTTTTATATTTTTCTATTGTATTTGCCCTTTTAAAGAGAGCAAGGAAACCGTCTCGACACCTGTAGGGGTGGGAGAAACATCGTGTTCTCAGTCTCATCGCTTTAAAGCTGAATTATAGCTCCTCCTGCTGTTACTACTTCACATCATATTTTCATATCGATCATGAAACTAACACAGACAGTTAGCCCGTTGCACATTGCAATGTCTAGTGTTGGATTGAATTACTTTCTTATTTTATTTGCTCTGATTGATTGATTGATTGATTGATTGATTTAGTGATGACATTATTTTCTCTGAGATCAAACAACAGTAGTTCATATTTTGTATTTACACTTGGAAATGTATCATCAAATCATGGTAATACTGGGACATGTAAGATAATTCATATTTTTTTCTTAAATCAGATTTGCTGTCGCCTTCACTGCTAAGATGAAACAAATGGCCGATGCCCTCTTGGTATGCTTCAACTACTAGTGCACATTCTTGTCAGAATCCTACATGCCTTGCTAACTTGTTCTACTGATTATTGTTCTACATAATGTACATACGTTTGTTTAGCTGCTACCCAATCACCTTAGATTTACCTAAATAGCAATCAAAATTACTTTAAACAATTCTTGCCTATTTCCCTGTTTGAAAACAAATTGCACTTTGTATTTATATATATATATATATTGGGTTAGGGTTATATATATATACATATACAGTATATATATACATACACAGTATATATAGATATGCAGACATACATATCATTTAAGAGTGCATAGTGTTTACACTGGAATGGTGGACCTGAACCACTAGACTTTCACAAAACACTGTCCTATTTTAAGATAATTAGGCATTACAACAACTCCACCATGTGTTGTTGTTTCTGATTCGATTCCTTAGTCTTAAGACATGACAACTGGCAGAGAAGACAGACAGACACAGAGAGGACAGACAGACACAGAGAGTTGCTGCCATGCTTTTTTGCTGTGCTGGAAAAACACCCATTAAAACCAGTCATTGGAATTCCTTATGGCCCAGATCTGACAGCTGTGATAACATCCAGTCACTTTCCGCCACATCATTCGTGATTTATTTGCAGGCGCTCCTTCGGCATTTAGCAATGACTTCCTCGCATATTTCTCCTCAGGGGTTGATCACTATATAAATGATAGCGGGCTAGGAATGAGGACTTAACTTCGTCCCTCGGTGAACCGATATTATCTATGGCAATAGCAGATGTGACTAAAAGGAATTACATTTTGCCTGCAAATTGTGCCTGTTTGTAATGCTCTTGACAATACGCTTCCACAGCGGTCCCCAAGCAGCAGCATCTATGTTCAGCCCCAAGGTAAGCATGGAGAGCCAAGCAGCAGCATCTATGTTCAGCCCCAAGGTAAGCATGGAGAGCCAAGCAGCAGCATCTATGTTCAGCCCCAAGGTAAGCATGGAGAGCCAAGCAGCTTGTTGTCACTTTGCTGCTACTCAGGCCTTATCTTCCACTGCCAGGCGTGTTTTCATCAGCATCATGACTTCTGGATTGTTTTTAGGCTGTTGTTTACAGATTATTAAATGATTATTACGGAAGTACTATTCAAATTGTTAATGCTTTCTTTACATGCTGGCTGTTCTGTGACGTGATCTGTTTTTTTGGTTATATAGGCATTAAGACTGAGGCAACAGAGACATTCTCCTGGAGGGAATTTTTGAAGAACTTGGGTATGAATACAAAAGTATATTTTTGTCTCTTCATTAGTGGTGGAGCTGTTCATCAGTGGTCGCAAAACATTATTGCAATCTGCTGTCTTAACTTCATTGTTATTAATATAATAATATTAATAATTAATATTAATATATTAATATAATATCTTGCCATGTATTGTGATGTATTTTTTACATCAAAAGATTTGCATTGAGCATAGGGTGGTGGTGGTCTTTCTCTTGTTCCCTTTAAAGTGTCTGGAAGCCCAAGATGTTTTTATATTTGTTATTTTCCCTTATATCGTCTCTGTGTGT
The DNA here is from genome assembly GCA_900302315.1 of Phycis blennoides. Taxonomy (NCBI): domain Eukaryota; kingdom Metazoa; phylum Chordata; class Actinopteri; order Gadiformes; family Phycidae; genus Phycis; species Phycis blennoides. The sequence continues at coordinate 35,907 of OMKI01004658.1, forward strand.
TTACATTATTGCAATCGGTTGATATGTTTTTCAGATATAAAAACTTCATACTCTTCTACCTTACTCTGCTGTCATGCCATAATTTGCCACACAACCTTGCTTGGCGCATAGTGAACTGGAGTAGGTCCTAATTCAGCACATCTACTGAATCGACAGTCCATTTTGAATCAGGAATAGTTCTGAATCGAGAATGGAATCGTGAGATACTGAAAGATTTGCAGCCCTACTATACAGTCGCCCTCCTCTGATCTGACCACCTTATAAATACAAGATGAGCATCTCGGCCCCATACTGCGTACACACACACGCACGCGCGCATGCACACACGCACACGCACAGGGTACAGCCCAAGCTGTAAATTGGACCTTGTGGGATATGTCCAGCACATATATATCCGCTCGGGGAGATCCATGCCAGGTGATGAATCGCTCTCCAGTGCAGGGCCATTTTTCAACATACTTCTGAAGAATTCCAGTAATACTAATTGCCCAATGTCTTTTGTTACATTTAAAATTCAAAGTCTCAGTTGCTCTATTTTCAAAAAGAGGTGATGAAACCCTGGTTGTGTTTTGTTCATCCTTTTTTATTAGTCAATTAGTCGTTGCATTGCTGTTTTGAATTTCTCTCAGTAGTCGAAGAGCAGAATTATGCATTGCACAACTAGTCTACGAAATGTATGCAGCCCAATTCCTACATTTGATTGTACAAAAAGCAATATGCAAGTCCATCCCATAATGAAACACACACATCCTCACACACCATTCCCCCTTCAGTGTGTCCAACTCAACGTGGCATCAGTGTACGATGACTTGTGCTCCCGCTGTGCACTTGTTCTTCAGCCCTGCAGAGGCCCACAGCACATCTTCTCCTTGATAGAAGAGAGCTGCTGTATATTGGTGTTGCTGTTAAGTACAGCCTAGTGATGAAACTGCAGAGGCAGAGGCTGTAGCATGGGGCTCCCTGAGCTGGGTCACATCAAAGGCTGTTGGCTTTGTTGTGGGGCAGGGGTGATGACAAGAGTGCACAATGAGTATTCTTAAACCATGCAGCTAGAGTCACAGTGTACCTGATTGCATTACTATCTACTCCCATTAAAATGTATCCAAAGTGACTTATTTGCATCATCAAGCAATAAGGGTTTGACATCTTGCTCACGGATGCCTACAGGTAGACTGCAGACATTGGGGTTTGAACCCAGAACCCTTGGGCACGGAATCAAAAAACCCTAACCACAAGACTACCCAGCACCCTATTAGTTAAATCACCATGTGTGATTATCTTGAACAAAGCACATGCATTGACCTAGGGTCTAAATGTGTTTCTATTCTATGTTTTTAATGTTGTCATATTCTCCTCTCTCTGTTGCAAAAAAACCTTGAGCATGTAAACAAACACATGCACACACCAGCATGCAACATCTCACTGATGCACAGACAGGGGCTCTATGCAGAACACAATGTCCTTTTAAAAAAATCAAAGTTGAATGATCACAAATGTGTTTTGCATACAACCCTCTGAACAGCAAAAAAAGACGCTGAGAGAAAAATCTTGCCGCTGGCTAAATGATATGAGCAATGTGTTGCTTTTGCCACAGTGAGAAGATGAGTTGTTTCCAGACCAGGATTTGTTTTTGTTGAGGTAGTTTTCTTTCTTCTTTGAGCCCCCAAGTCTCCCGCTTGCTGAGACAGGTCTTTGCCCTTGTGTGCTTTTTTAACATTTTAATTATTTATTTCCGACTTGTTCTGAGGTAGTGTCAACGGTGTGTTTACCGCTGTACGTTCTCTTGCTACAAGTCAGCGACAGGTAAACTCTCAACAAGCAAGCCCTTTTATTTTGACAATCACTCCCTGGGTTTCCCTCCACCTCACTGTCATCTGGAAATGCCCTTCAATAGCATTTAAAGAGCCTGCCTTATCCTCCTGATCTGGACTTATGTGGCAGCAGGGGATTTTGACCAACGCACACTAAGAATGCCACTCGACTGGGCTTGAACTGTGTGCGTGTTTCTGTCTGCCATTGTTATCTAGTGATTTTGTGCTTCTTTTAGGAGTTCACTGTTTATTAAAACACATGGCGTTGTACTTCAGTGCAGGTGGATTTTGGTGAAACATTGCTTTCCCAGCATAACAACCATGCGTGACTCAAACCTATTTCATTCTATCGGGGTCAATGTCAAACATCAGGGATCAAAGGCGGATTTAGTCACACAGAGTCCTGTTCTTTTAGCCAACACACTGGCCTAGCTTCTAAGTATTAACTGTTTACTAATCTCAGCGTTTCAAATCCAGGGCACAATGGGCACGCAGTGTGAGGAGCAATGCATGAAACATGATCTCATTGCTACCACTCACCTTTGTCTGTGTACAAACGCTGCATTTAAAGAAGGTTTATAGTGTCAAGTATACTGCTAAGTTGTTAGTGAGCACATGAAAGATAAAAGTTTCTTCTACTACTTTTTATTTCTACTACGCGTTACTTCCTAATAGAATTCATATTGTCCGTTTGAGATGTTTTCCTGATGTCCTGGAGGAATTTCTGGAAGTCTGAGTGCTGGTCAACAGCAAATTGTTGTCTAAGTTGTTAGAGAGCTATCAGGAGGTCCTCCAGCAGTTAACTACCTTTTATGCCATACTGTTAAGTTATGTTGAGCCTCGGTCATTCAGTCATGCTGTGTGAGAGACTTGGGCCATCAGGTCCTCTGGCAGGACCTGATGGGACGAGAGTCCATTGAGGACATTGTCATTACAGCGTGGTTAGTTATTGGCGTCAGGTCTCTCTCTGTCACTGTTTGAAGGTCGGGTGTGCCACCGTGTTTTTTTCCCGCTGGTGTGGAGAAGTGCTGTACCTCTGCCAGTTCTCCCCCACTAATCTCCAGAACGAGCTTGCAAGGTTTTAATCTATGAAGAGGGCTGATCTGGTGTTGCCTGGCTCGCAGCCAGCTTCCCCGAAACATGTTGATGTTGTTAGCGTGCTATTACAGTCATTTTTAATCTCAGGCTGTTGACTGCGCAAATTGTCAGCCCTGCTGTTTAGGGCGAGCTAGCATGGCGGCATTACTGATTAGACTACAACCTTGCAGTGTTCCTACCAGTCATCCCCTCCGGTTGGTGTTGGGGCTGCTCTGATCAGAATTATGGGAGAACATTAGTCATTGCCGTTGTGTCTTCCATGTGACCTTGCATGATATATTGCTTTCATTATCGTCCAGTGTCGTTTGGATGTTCATTATACAGTTTCTTTGACACTGTGGTACTGTTTTGCCTCCCATCGCCCTCCTCCACCACTTCCATATACTCGCACATGCATTTGCACATGCATGCACACACACACACACAACATGCACACTCCCCTTTAGGTCTGAGTGGCAGCCATGTTGATCAGTACCGCGTCTTCCTGTTGGTTTGTGGCCTGAGGAGAGTGAAGGACCCTCTCTACCTGGCGGAGGTGTTCACAGGTACGCCAGGCTTCTCACAGCACTACTAATGATCGTTCACATGGAACAATGCTAAGTCCCTCCGGGGTCTTAGCGTGAAGAATGAGTTTGTCCAGAGGAGGTCTGTTGCGTTTTCCTGGCATCATTTTAGATCCACTCAAGCCTTTAGTGGATGAGGTAAATCCCAAGATATACAAAGCTGTTCATGCGGCTTTGCTGCCCTGTCAGGGGTGGTGAGTGAGAGTGGATGCAAGGATGCGAGTGTGGCACTGCAAGGCCACACGTTATCTGGTGAAAACCAACCAAAATCCAATGATCAAATAGCTTCCTGTCCCTGTTTAACTTGATGGGAGCACCAGGGGGAATTTAGGTGCAGAGAGCTTTTCACAATTCAATTGAGTACACCATTGGCTTTCTGTGAATAATTTAGGTTGTACGATGCATATTATGTGTCAACAACAATAAGACCTTTGTACAATCGAACTGGTTGTCAAAACCAGAAATATTGGGTAATTTGATTATTTGAATTGGTACCAATAACAATTTTTCCCCTCCTAATTTCTTCTTTTTCTGTTTGCTCTCCTTGTTTCTCAGAATGGCACCGCGAGGATCCTCTCAATGTCTTGGTTATAATCGGGCCAGAGGTGAGCGAGAGGTTGGGATTACGTCAGTCTGTTTACATACATGAGGGTTTATTTTAGGCCCACATGGGCCCTAATAGACTGGTAAAAGAACACACCAGCTACACAGTGCCTTGCCAATTGAATTAAGCAGCCCTGGCCTACCCTATAAAAGGCCTCTTGGTAGGGTACCTGTCTTCCGTCTGATTCTGTGTCATCCTGGTCTTAGGACTGAGTTACACAGCAACATGGCCTGGGAAACCCGATGGTGGCCTCTAATTGGATATATTAGGCACCAGCATTAGCTGTTGAGCTGGAATTATGGTCGACATTGAGCTGGAAGTCTGCTGCACACTGGGGGGAGGGGAGGGTAGACTGGAGATGAGGGCCTGCCTTCTATCAGTCTGTATAGAGCCAGTCAAACAAGCAGCAGAAATAAAGGGATGTTGTTGAAAATGACAGCCCTAAGGAAGGCCCCACCAATGAGTGAAACAGATAACTTTCCCCAATCTAGCTGTTGAATGTGATGAGGTACATTTTAAACATACACAAATTAATTAATTGATTGATTCAGGACCAATTCATTTGTTTCATAACACATGGTCAAAAATGGTGTCCCATGACCATCCAGAGTAGTCCTCGATGCCTTTAGTAGCCTTGACTTTTTTATTTTTTTTTTTTTAACAGCAATTTTAGGTTTTCGACTATTGAGCTTCCTGGTGGTTCTGCAGTGCGAGGTTATATCCTCATTCCCAAATACCCCAAAACCCTTTCTTCAACTGCTGGTTTCTTCCCTGCAGTTTGCTTGTGTTGTATTGATTTCCATTAGACTCATGTCTTTATTTTCTTCTCTTCTTAAACCTGCCTTGATATGACACAAGTATCTTAGCGTCTTTTCTCTTCTTCAAACAGCGGTGTCAGAATAAAGGTATGTTCTGTTTCATCTTTAAAACATCTTGATTACGGTTGGCCAGAGACGTCTACATCTTTTATCATAGATAGCAGCTGCTTTTCCCTCTGCTGTGCTTTGTGTCTCTGTATGATTAGAGGCTTCTGTGGAAGATGAGAGATTTTATATTTTTCCAAACCATTAATATTGTTATTAACGTACATAGCACAGCCTTACATTCAATGCAACTCTTCATTAATATAAAAAGGAAAATGCATCCAAGCCCAAATTACTTCATGAAGAACGAATGAGAAGAATGAGATGGGAAATGGGAAAATAAATATTCCAATAAAAGTTATTTATTAATTATAGAATAAATCATGATTAAAAATCAATCGTAACATAATCCATGGCTTGGTGAGGTTTTTTGGATGCCACTGTAATGCCAGCATGACATAACTGTTGTCTAGTGTAGGAGTCTTTGTCTTTGACTGATGCCACCTTTTTATGTAAAACACTAACTACGACCTACTACCAACTACACTAACTGTAAAATAAGTGTACAAATAGACTCTGCCTGCTTGCCAACATCTTTGACCTAAATGGCTCTGCGAGGGCCTTCCTGTTGGCAGGCTAATGCAGGAAAATCCCACATCACAATTAATCAGCTTGGCCTCCCACCCACCCAGCCAGCCTCCCCTGACCCCAATTTCTGAACACGCAGGATTTTCAGAGAATGTTTTGGTCATGATTTGAAAATGATTGGGTCATTGTTTACCTCCTGGTTCTGATTAGGTCATTGCGGGCCAAGCTCCGCCTAGAGGTGTGCACAATTAAGGATTTGTTGGACTACTTTTATTTGTTCCTTTTTTGTGTTTTTTCTTTCAGATTGATCCTGTGCTCACAGAGGAGGTGGAAGCTGTTGCTCAAAGGTAAGGCCTCCCTGTTGTTGGTTTACACGGCACAGACAGAACCAAACTCGGGATCCGTCATACTGATTGGCAAGCCTTTGCTTGCTTGCGAATGAGTATTGAAAAGATGTATCTACTAATACCTTCCCTCCCTGTTTATCTTGTGTGTCCCGAAACGTAAACAAACATAGATTGCATCTGCCGTAATGTGAATCAAATTCAAATCGACTTGCAGATCCTCTTGTTATCTTCCTACTCCGGCACAAGTAGTTCTCTTTGCACCCCCTCAGTCCAAACTTTGTGAAGACAGGAAGCTGTTCTCTGGTCACAGCTTACAGCGCTTGTAACTGCACTGTTGAGTGCATGTCACACACACTGCCCCCGAGCCTGTCACCGCTGCTCAGCCTCATTCACGCTTCTGCAGGCCTGCTCTGAGTCATGCTGTTCTGAGCTCTACCTTCACCATACTTGCACCTTTTGGCCAGGAGGGCCGGGGTCTTCCTGGCCCAGGGGAGGAGCCAGCGGGAGCTGCATGCGGCCATGCGGAGGTGCTTCGCCGTGGTGAACAGCTCTGTCTCAGAGGGCATGTCAGCAGCCATCCTGGAGGTACAGTTGATGGCACGCCCACGACCACAGTGTATCAGTGCAAAGGTCAAAGGTTGCCAGGTGGTGTTTTTGGATGCAAGTATTAATTAACAAGCAATAACATCATGGTGAATAAATATTTAAAGCGAAAACCTGATGGGTATCTTTCCTCACCTAGTTTGTGCCCACAGGCCATATCATGTTCTGGTTTCGATGGTCTATAGCGAGTTTATCCAAATGTATGACTTCAAACCTCCAAACTTTCCCTTCCTATCAGTGAGTGAACTCATAATCCAGCTAATCTCTTTTAAACAGTGTAGATTAGGACAATCCACAGAGGGTTTACACTCTGTTTAAGAAGTTTCACTCAACAGCCTGCCTGAGAGATTGGAACTAAAAGAGATGTATAATTCCCAAGGAGCGAGCCAAGTCACCGCCAGGCTGAGCAGCCTTGGCTACGCATCTGCTCGGACTTAATCAGGCCTCATTCCCATCAAGGTAGCGGCCTGAGAGTATTTATGAGGTGGCTAAGCGTGATAAACTATTCATCAAGCTCTGAATGAATAGTCTGGAAATCACAATCACCAAACGGGAATAAAAAAAAACGCCTCAGTATTTAATCATTGTCCGATCCACATCCATCATTAATAAATGTTTGGCCACATTCAGGTGATATATATTATTGGCAAAAAAAAAATCAAATTTCTTAGCAAACTGAACATCTGACATCATGCAGAATCAGATGAGTTAGAATCAGGTTTTGGTCCTTCTTCATGCGTGACGCTACAGCCAACACATTTACATTCTGGCCATGCAACCTTATTATGAACAGTCAAACAAAAGTTGAGCATTGGGGCTTTGATGTGAACCTGAGAAAAGTGTGTCTCTCCGGCAGGCCATGCATCTGGAGGTGCCTGTGGTGGCCAGGGACATCCCGGGCAATGCTGCAGTAGTCCAGCACGGGGTCACCGGCCTGCTGTACTCAAGCCCTCAGGTACAGGGACCTCCACCAGATCAACACATACACTAAGCCCTGTTGATCTTAAACACAGAGCAGACCCACCTGAACTGACCTTGTTAATACCCAACTTCTAACACAGCCATTGAGCACCTTCATCTTCCAAGAGAGCAATGATATCATAAATAGTACCAGAAAAACTGTCTGTACTGCTCTTGAAAAACCTTTAAGGCGCTTTGATCATTAGGCTGATCTAAATGGGCAACATATGACAAAGGGGCAACTGATGCTTCTGGAGGGGCATTAGATATGGATCAGAGGACGCTGTCCTCCTGGGACAGGCTGAGAGGTGTCCGCCGACACCACCGCGCTGACACAGCCCTCGGCAGCACGGAGGCAAGGGGTATAATGACGTGCCCCTGGGGGTGGGGGGGGTTTGAAGCAAGAAGAGAAAGTCTCTTGTTTGCGTTGGGTGTGTGTTATTTACAGCAAAGAGTAACAACTACCAGGGCAACACATTCTCAGTTGTTGACACTGCTGTCACGGCAGAAGAAGACGAGGCGTTCTCTCGACAGTGGGGGTCAATTGAGTCCCGCAGAAAAAGCTGAAGGAGGATCCTTGGTTGGAAGAACGTCTCAGAGATGGTGGCAGGGGGTCAGATAAACCGCGACCTCCTCCTCAAAAGTATGGTGGCGTGTTGAGTGCTGCACTCTTCCAGCTCACTTTTCAAACCTGTCGTTGAAATGACATTGCCTTGTCGAGTGCTCTGGTCTTAAAAAGAAGAAGGCGTAAAGAAAGGCGCGCTGCAGTCAGGGATGTGGTGCACGGAGGGTGAAGTGATTACATTCACGTTGCCTTGTAAGCATGAAACCCGCACTGTAATACTGTTGCTGAGGACTTTGGTAGGCTCTCAGGTGAATCTAGAGCCTCTCGCGCTGGAGAGAGTGCCCCTTGAAAAGACGGGCTGATGGCTTGAAATGGCCTTCTGGTCTGGCTACGGGAAGGCTATGTGTGCCTATTGGCTCACACTGCAGCAATAAGGGCTGTAGGCATGCTGCGAAACATGCAACGCTGCATTCCTCCAATCCCTTGGTTGTTTTTCTAAGCTTTTTGGCTTAGAAAAACTGGCAAATGAGTGCTGGCAAACTTCAAATGCCCAGAGGGGGCCTCCCGCTAGATCTTATTTATCACACAGGGGACAGCGTCATCACTCAGCAGTCGTTTGTTTTATATCACCCCACCCCCCACATCTTTATTCCACAATCCTGCTCTACAGCTGGTGTGCTGGAGAGTTTGGTTACCAGACGTTGTCACTCTGGTTAAGTTTTCCTGACATCAGGAGCCAACGAGAGATGGCAGCTCTCAGGTTGGACTGCGAGAGACAGTTGGACGTGCATACGTGGAGTTGATGTCCCCGGCAGATGTCCCGCCACCACCCCCATCACAGTGTTAAAGCAAGCAGTACACCTTCATATTTCAGGTCCATGGCTATGCCATGTATATGATTGTACATTGGTGTTTTACAACCTATATGGAGGACACGGAGAGGAAGAGGGAGTGGAAGTGAGTGGCGGAGGCTGTAAGTGAGCGAGAGATGAAAGCCTGTGTGCAGCGATGCTGATCTGTATCCCTCACTTTGCTCCGTCCCTGCCAGGAGTTTGTTTGCCAGTCACAGAGGCTGCTGTCAGATGGGGAGCTGAGGGAGAGTGTGGTGAGGAAGGCCAAACTCTATGTGGAGCAGCAGCACAGTATGGCGCGGGAGAGGGAGACCTACCACAGCCTGGTCCAGAGCCTGCAGTGAGCCACCTCTCAGGAACCCCCATCAACCAGTGTGAGACCCAGACATCATTATGTTAGATTACTTTAGCCCACTCAGGTTTCTCCTAGTGCCTTTCCATGGAAAACATGTTTACGTGCAGTTGTTGTTTCAAGAAGGTAATTTAAAAAAAAAAAAGGGAATTTCTTCTGGTCTCATGCTGGTTGCAGTTAACAATATTTTTAAATAATGTAATTTTGAGGGTCTGTTTTAAAATGTCAGGCTATATATTCACACACACACACACACATGTACTGTTTATCGCCAACACAATCTTAACAATGCTGTTACATATAAACCAAAGAGTTGAATGAGGTGCAATGCAATGACTGATTTTTTTTGGTCTATCTAGTTTGGGCAAAACTTTTTAATTCAATTTAATTCTTTCAACAATATTACATTAATGGTAATTTTACTCTTCTAAATAAAAAATAATGAATAACAGGTTTTATGTCTATGGTTTTTTTATGGGATTACAAATATTGTGACGTTTTCATTTGTTCAATAATTAATTGTTCTCGAGATTTGGCTAATTTAAAAGTTAGGATATTGACAACTTTTTTTATTTCTCCCTTTTCAATACTGCACGTGTTTTATGACTTTCCATTGCTAGAATCCACTGGGTTGTTAGGCAGCACTGCCCCCTCTGAGAATGTCCTACACAATATGTCATGCCTCCCATCTTCTACGGTGACCACATCCATTTTTCATAAAGTGCATCTTGTCGGTTGAGTCACACTCCCGCACACACAGCCCAGTCAAAGGCCTGGGTGACAACACAATTTGGTGTTAGGGGTAGAGGGTCAGGAAAGGTTCATGTAATTTATTGTCGCCGAGGTTGGCTGTGGCTGCACACAAACATGAAACATAACGCACACAAAGTGCATCCCAAGTTGTCTACTCTGTTGTCATCCGTCACCTGTCCTGCACACCAGAGCACCGACTGATGTGCACGCATTCTCACAATGTGATGACTGACTGGAGCTGTCAATATCACAGTCGTAATAGAAAATAAAATACACATTGCAAATGAATTGCCAATTTTCCCTTTTCACAGTATTTAAATGTGGGTTTGAAAGATATATGCTAAACGAATGTACAAGTAGTAAAGAAAATATTCTACCAACACTGACTACATTGAACTAAATGTCCTTTCAGCAGTATTTGAACCACCACTTCACAGCAATACGACTAAAGCAGTGTACTGTATTCTTCCATAGAAAATAGAGCTAAAGGCAATATTTAAGATAATACATTTTTAATGTAAAATAAACCACACAAAGTTGGAAATCAGATCAACTCAAATGTACAAAGAAAGTTGGAGACTTATACATTGCATATTAGGAAAAAGAAGAAAACAATGTGGGGGTTATTTCATCAAAACGATATCCTCCATTCACATGGGATCAGATCAGGACAAGCTCTGGATAAGTGGGACATAACATATTTTAATGACTCTGAAATCCAAACCATTGCTCAATAGGGGGTGTGTAGGTGTGTTGAATACCAGCACATCAGTGCAAAACTGTACAGTACAATTGTTCAACATGCAGTGTAGTCATTTGGTGCCTTAAAGCAATGTGCATAGGAGGAGGTCCACAAGCCTAGCAGTCTGAAGAGTGCCAACACGAGCCGCATTTGACAGTATTCACAATGATATGCAGTGCATTTACAGTGGAAAAAGGCCTAGGTAGGTAATGAAATGAGAGCCATGTGCCTTGTGACATCACCATTTTCAACAACAAAGGCAAAGGCATTGAGGTGATCAAAGCCACATTCCCTCAGTATGCATACAAGAGGTCTGGTGGTCTTTATTTGTCATCACAGCTGGTCCTCAGGCTCTGTGACTGGCACTTGGGGCTCCTTGTTGTGGCTACTCTCCTTCCCCACCCAGTGGATGCCCTGGTGGCCATTCTCCCTGCCGGGAGGGAGGTGCAGCGAGTGCTGGCGCTCCAGTGTGGAGAAGGTGGTGAACTGGACCCTCTTCCTTTTGCTGGTGGGCGAGTGCAGGGAGTCGGCCTGCAGGTGCTTACTTCGGAGAGGCCCGACGCACCCGGGTGGGGGGGAGTCTGTGAGGGAGGCGAGGCAGCTCGGCCGTCTGGACAGAGAGGCTGTCTTGTCAGGGCCAATGTCCATCACAGTGGTGGCGGTGTGGTTGTCCTGCTGGAGGGGACTACCTGGCATGCTCATCACCAGCTCGGCGTCAGTGCCCAGCCACACCCAGTCGTGCCGGTGGCCCATGGGCTCCTGTCCATGGGATGGGGGCTTCTTGTGCCTGAACTTCACCACGTATGAAATACAGTTCACCAAAAACACCAGGATGGCCAAGCAGAAGACTCCCAACAGAGCGTACATGCCGATCTCCAGGTCTGTGAGAGGCCTGTTGACCAGGACGTCCTCCCCACCTATCTCTACTCCTGGCCCCTGCCCGGGTACTTGGGGAGGGAAACTGTTGTAGTTGACCAGGTTCCCCGGGGCTTTCACCGTGCTCCCCAAGGCAATGGCCCCCATGTCCTCGGCCAATATGTTGTCCAAGTTGTAGGCCTTGTCGTCGGGGTCGGTCACCGCACTAGTGGGGCTGCTGAGGCTCTCTGATCCGTTAGTCTTACCCACTCCACCAAGACTACCGCTGGTGATGATGGTACGCTTCACGGGTTTGATGGTGGTTACCTTCTGCTTGGCTCTTCCCTTCTGCCCTGAGACGGTGCTGCTGGCCACAGGGTCTTGGGCTGGCTGCCGCTGCTTCCAGTCACTGTTGAGCTCTTCACCATCGCTGCCATAGTCACTGCCTCCATCATCACCTCCATCTTCACCTCCACTGCTGCTGACATTGCTGGTGTTGGAGCCCGTGCCGGCGCTATCCGGGGGAAGACCATTGCTCTGGAACTTGACCTTGAGGCTGCCATTGCCCGCGGCAATAGTGCTTTTCCTCTTGGACTTCTGGCAGGCCTCGCAGATGGACATCTCTACCTTGACCAGCACACCCTGACCCTCACCCTCTGCCACCACAGCCGAAGGAGAGCCCTGCACTGACACCACCCCCGCATTCAGGGAGGTGACGGTCAGGCGGTAGTAGGCGGGGTCGTAGATGTCCAGTGGAGTCTGGGAGCCGTCACTGAACTGCAGCCAGGTACTGACCAATGCTTCCTGAATGAACATAAATGTTGATCGATCGTATTATTTCAGCTTTTCCTTGCATTCTTTGCATAGGTGAACCGCGTGGGATTCAAACCCCTAAGGGGTAGGGTTAATGCCACGCTCAGTTGAGCTAGACAGGAACAGGTGTCTATATGTTTGGTTAATGCCATGCTCAGTTGAGCTAGACAGGAACAGGTGTCTATATGTTTGGTTGCCTGTAATGGTCCTTTGCATTTGAATTTCTTCAGAGCTACTTACTGGCAATAAAGACCACCAGACCTCTTATTTGTTGTATGTCTTGGCACTTTAATTGCTCTTTGTAAATTAGCACTTTGATCGCTCTTTGTAACTTGGCACTTAGTCAGAGATGTTGTATACTAGCAATGGTTAATCTAGCAATTGAAATGCTTGAAACTTGTTCTGGTGACTTTCTTACTGTATTAGCAGCAATGAAATGTTTTACCTTCTTATGACAAATGTACTCTTTGTAAGTCGCTTTGGATAAAAGCGTCTGCTAAATGCCCTAAATGTATGCCCAGTAATGCCCAGTAATACTAGATGATTCACTGATTCAGTATAACGTGGTGTTGAATGGTACCTGCTTTGGGTTCTGCAGAACCTCCTGGCTGGTGGTGGTGGCCAGGATGGCCCTGTTGCTCGCCTGACTCAGCTGCAGGGCCATGGACAGACCTGTCACCATCTGGACCCCCAGCTCAGTGATGCTCACTTTGTCATCCACCACCGTGATGGTCTGCTTGGCCAGTATTGCCTCAGAGAGTGGAGAAAATATCTATCCGGAAACACAATGTAAACTGAAACATTAGCTTTAACATTGTCTTTAACATTGTTTGTGTTTTGTATTGTTTTTTGTATTGTACAGAGGGTGTATGCACTATGCCTCACTAAATAGTATGCATCTTGAGATTGACCAATATGAATCTATCTAGGTAATGCAGGTAGCGTATCCTCACAAAAATATAGTCAATACTTCACTTGGCATCAGTGAATGCTGCTTACTTAAGTAGGCTGAGTAAGCTTCTTTCGCTTACAAACTTTGTTGTAATGGAGATGAATAAAAACACTGTTGTCGTCCTTCATAGTCACTATTAGCCTGGTGAAGCAGGTTACCTGAAGGGAGGTGGTCCCCAGGTCCCGTCCCGACAGCACCCTGCCATCCTGCAGCCGGGCCACTCGGGGGTCCTCCACCTTCATGAAGGACGTCACGAGCCGCGTGACGTCCACCTGCCAATCAGAACCCAGGAAATAGGCCTTGGGATCCCGCGGGTCCTCTTGGTCGGCCATGAAGTGCGTGAGAACCCGCACCACGGCGTGCTGGAACTGCAGCATGCAGCCCTTCCCCTTCCTGTGGTCCTCCTCGCTGCTCCAGCCAGGCCTGGTGTTCACAGAGCAGTGTGGTGGCTACACTGTCCACAGAGCTACAGGTCCCACTGAGCTGACCCCTACCCGCTCATTACTGACGTGGGTTCAAACTAAAAGCACTGCACGTCGCTTTGGATACAAATGTCAGTTAACAACAGATGACGAATACATTTGGAACATTTTGGAATATGTTATGATATAATATAGAACTATATGGTACAATAATAGATTCTGTATGACAGAATATAGAATATTTGCTATTAATACAACATACAAAGATATAACAAATTCTGATATAAGGGCAGACTGTCAACCTCACAGGAAAGTCAAAGACAGAAACCCTGCTCTATAGTAACATGATACATAGAAATAGAAGCAATCAGGTCACATTGTCACCAGTGCAGTCTGATGTGTTCCACTCTCATCACTGCACTCAGTCTCTTTGCTTGATGGGGTTGATGTCATGTATTGTGTAAAGGCATTAAAGGCCTAAGCCTCACAGCTATATGATTTGAGACAAAAATGTGTCTGGATGATAAATATGAATGGGTGCATCTAAAAATGTTATCTGATTGTGCGGGATTGAAAACCAGGATCAGATCTGGGGTGTGTGTGTGTGTGTGAGTGTGTGTGTGTGTGTGTGGGGGGGGGGGGGGGGGGGGGGGGGCATCTTACCGCTTGGACGTGACGATGGGAACCCTCCAGCTCTTGATCTGGCTCAGCTCCGTGTCGGACACCTCCATCTGGAGCGGCAGCCGTGGGATCCACACGTTGAGCTCCAGCTGAGCACTCAGGAAGCTGTAGGTGAAGTTCACCAGCATCCTCACCTTCCCGCGCATCTCTTTACCGTTCACAAACACGTAGTCGCACCTGTCCGACACCTGGGGGGGAGGGGAGGGGGGTCGATGGAGCAACCACCAGTCAGCAAAAAAATTACTTTGCTCCCATTTGGATTCCTCTGATAGTACCATTGACATTACAACTCTGTAATTACTCCCCCAAATGTACTCCTCTATAAACAACCTTTATGAAACTCTATATCAGGATAATGTCAACTCAAGCAATGTCAGTTATCTAACCTAAGACGGAAAATGAAGTCACATTTTTGTTAACAAATAGACTAGCAGTAGGGTCATAAATTCTTTTTCACAGGGATTTTGGTCTCCATGACTCACAAAGTAATATCCGTTGGCTGTAATAAACTGCCCAAGATAATCACAGACATGGAGCTTTTAAAAGAGGCTGCATTGCAATATTATGTAAATGAAAATACCGCTACGTTGCGATGCTTGACATCAATCCTTCACAAACAAGTGCATTCATAACACTGTAATTCCAAAGGTAACCTTGGCAAGTTTTCAGCAGCTCTGATCATGAGTTCTCCCTGAGAGCCAGAACACCATGAGTCATTCGTAACCCTCAGTACAGCCACGGACGGACTCAACCGCATCGTTAACGAGGCATTGACATTTCAGTCACTAGCCCCTTTGCACTGGGCAATGTAGAAAATAAAATGGTGACTTTGACAGACCCAAGGAGGCATGCAAATACCAAATAGATTGGCACTCTTATTCACGTGAGAGTGACCCCGATAGGAGCAGAGCCCCCGGTACCGCGGAGACATGTCGTGCCTGTTATCTGTGTGTCATCGCTGGCTTCTTCTCACAGAATAATAATGGTTTCCCCCAGGATTTGCAACTTGTAACACTTATGCATCCTTTTTTTGCCCTTACATATTGGAAATGTCTATTTATAGGGAGGTGGTCCATAGTGCTCTTGCCTTGGTTCAGAGAGGACCAAGTGAACTGTTCCTTATCTGAGACCTTCTTCTCAGCCCCAGCTGAGGTCTCCAAAAACCCAAAGTCAAGAAAGAGGATCAAAAGCTCCAAGACGGCTGGGCCTGACAAAGCTAGAAATATTCTACAGTTTATTGGGATCAGCGCTGAGGGTGACCAATGGGATGACTGTATCTCTCTCTGTCACCTGCTTTTTCAGCTCATCCAACCCAGTAGTCCTCCATGTCCAATGTAACTATTTACCTTGTACCATAACTCTGATTCACAAAGACAAGTTGAATTGACTTCCAGATAAATCCACTCCATCCAACACTAAGCGGACTGACACTCAGTTGCTCCGACAGAGAGAAAAAGATATCTGAATCAAGCTGTTAAGGAGATTAAGGGGTCTTTTGTGCATGAAGCTGATACTTAGCCCTGCAAACATACTAAGAGCTAAGCTTAGAACAATGCAACAAAAGGTCCACACATTACATGGTAAAGGAACATTGAAGTCCACATTCTTCCCCTTGGCATAATCCTTCGATCTTGCATTGCACATTTCTAACGTTCTATGTTCTATGTTACCTTAAAACCACCCATATGTATTTGTGTGGATCTCTTTCTATGAAACAACCCTTTTTTTAATCCAAGCAGAACTGTAAATTATACGCATCACCAGAGACATCTGCTGTTTGTGTTCTCAAATCACATACATTGTTGACGAGTGATGTTGGCCACATTTAGAAGCATATGCACCCATTACTAGGGGCTGTTTGTTCTATTTAAGGTTGTTGCTTTGTTATCATTATTTCAGTCACACTTCTAACCTTGAGTAAATACATCCACACCGCATGACCTCAGAAAACACTCTGGACTCGCCAAGCGCTCTCCAATTCATCAGTAAACAAAACCCTGCTTATTCTGCTGTGGGCTGCTCCTGGGTTCACAGGCTAACAGGGCAAGGGAGCGAGTCACAGGAGGAGAGCCGAGTGCCAGGACTGTGGATGTGGAGGTCGTACCTGGGGAGCTATTCCTACCCCAGCCCACTCATCACTGTTTGGGAGGCTGATGGATGGGGTTGCACCGGGGCCAGACACATAGCTTGTTTGGCCACGTGGACAGAGAACATGAAGGAGGCAAGAGGGTGACTTTGGCACAACTTATTTGCCCGTTTCTCTACCAACTCTATGGGCCCTCCATCCAGGGCTTTTTCTCACTATGAATCCAAATTGTTCGGCTGCTCAAAAGCTTGGCAGATGCACACAACATTTTTCTATTTGTCTCCACTAAAGCCAATATAGTCCTCAAGTACCACAAGACCACAGGGATATTCGCTCATATTCTGGTACTAGGAAGCACAACTTGTGGTAATTCATATAAGAGAGTGGCCAGGAAATGGGTGAAGGCTAAATCTGAGAAATGCTTTGAAATGGAGTTGAGATGTAAGGCTTGACACCAACTTCCTATAAACCTTCCTCTCTCCCTGTTCCAATTGTGCTTTTAAGAAGAAAAAACTCATTCTTCAACATGAAGAAGAAAACACTCAGAATGGGGCATCCTAAATGGCGTCCTTCCTCGCTGCGGGGAGGCGCAGCGCTCGTACCTTGAGGACGTCTTCATCAGTGGAGCTGCAGTCGGTGTAGTCCGACACGTCAGTGATGGCTCCGCTCTCCTCCACCGCCACCGTTCTCACAGGCATGGCCACCCTCTGGCCCGTCAGCACGGCCGTGTTCAGGACCTCCGTGTCCTGCAGGCCAAGAACAAACAGATAGTAAGTAAGTAAGTAATGTTTATTTTTAGAGCACATTTAAACACAGCTCGCACTGACCAAAGTGCTGTACAAAGGGCATTAGCTAAAGAGTAATAAAATAAGATTAAAAAAAAATAGATGAGTAAATAAATACACATACAGATCAGTGATTTAAGCTAAGACGACATCAACAGACAACACTTAATTACAGACATAACAGGGCAAGACAATTAAAACACAGGGAAGGCCAATGTAAAAAGATGCGTTTTGAGCCTGGTTTTGTGTGGTTGAAGGGGCATTTCTGATGTCAAGTGGCAGTTGTTTCCACAGCTGAGGGCCGGCAACAGAAAAGTCACCTTTTTGCTTAAGCCGGGACCATGGGACATGGAGGAGGCCTTGGCTGGAGGATCTGAGGGACCTGGGGGCTACATGGGGATGAATGATACCAACTATGTAGCTGGGGGCCAGGCCATGGAGAGCCTTAAAAACCAAAAGCAGTATTTTAAATTGTATCCTTGACTGGACTGGAAGCCAGTGCAAGGAGGCTAGGACAGGTGTAATATGTTCACGCTTTTTTGTGTTGATGAGCAACCTAGCTGCTGCGTTTTGGACCATCTGAAGCCGTGCCACCAGTGTCAGAGGGAGACCAAAGTAGAGGGAGTTACAGTAATCTAGACGGGAGGTTATGAA
This sequence comes from Phycis blennoides, assembly GCA_900302315.1. Lineage (NCBI taxonomy): Eukaryota > Metazoa > Chordata > Actinopteri > Gadiformes > Phycidae > Phycis > Phycis blennoides. Next base: position 53,855 of record OMKI01004658.1, read on the forward strand.
AGCATGGATGACTTTTTCCAGATCATTGTATGATAGGACAGACTTGAGTTTGGAGATTATTCTTAATTGATAAAAACTGGTCTTTACAACAGATGAGATTTGCTTGTCCAGGTTAAGGTGAGAGTCTAAAATAACACCCAGGTTACGTGCATGGGGTTTCACATAGGGGGCAAGGGGACCAAGGTTGGCAGGGTTGGAAGTTTTGGATTTTGAAGGCCAAACAGACAGACAGACAGACAGACAGAAATACTTTAATGATCCCTGAGGGAAATTGCGTAGAAAGACAATAACTTCAGTTTTCAGATGACACGCAACTAGAGAACATCCAACCACGGTTCACAACCATCATCTGAAATGCTGCTTGTTGATGTTT
>OMKI01004660.1:2463-13267 GCA_900302315.1 Phycis blennoides
CCAAAAGGCAAGAACTCCATTCTTATTAACTTGCATCTCACGCGGCTCCTTGGAGCGGAGGGATGAATCCGGTTTCACCATTTACATTACATTTACATTTAGGGCATTTAGCAGACGCTTTTATCCAAAGCGACTTACAAAGAGTACATTTGTCATAAGAAGGTGAAACATTTCATTGCTGCTAATACAGTAAGAAAGTCACCAGAACAAGTTTCAAGCATTTCAATTGCTAGATTAACCATTGCTAGGTTAACCATTGCATGAACCATCCACCAGACTGTGTGTTAGAAAAGGAGCAAAATAGTAGCTTCCCCGTTATTCTTTGGTAACCTAACATACACACCAACACGCAATTTAAATCCATACTCAATAACTACTTTATTAAAAAATAACATTTAAAACACAATGATACAACATTGGTATACAGTAACGTGTGTGTGGGAGTCACGTGGCGCCCCCGTGTGGACTTCAAAAAAAAGAAAGGATTGCTGGTCGGCTCGGACGTTTTGCAGCCCTCTCGCGCTGCATTCAAGGTAACAGGAGGGGCTCTACAAACAGGACGCGGTAATTAAAAAGCTATTCTGTAATTCTGTACTCCTCTCAGAAACAACTTTGTTGAACTGTGACTTGTAACTTTTTGACATGCATCAAATGTCGACTTAGTATGCATTCGGAAATATACAAGGGTATCCCTTTTGTTACTTTTGGCTGTGGTTTCTACAGGAAGGAGTGGAAATTGAAACCGGCAATGAAACTGGCGATTCTGATTTGTAATTCTGCATGGGGAGACCCCGCCCCCTCGCCATGAATGCAGCATTAATCCTGAGAGAAGTTAATTCAGTTGTTGAAGAAAGTCTATAATGGGTGACAAATAGACCAGGTACCAGATTCCCTCAAAATCTATCCAATAATTTGGAAGGGACATAAGAAAACCATTTTCTTGAGAGAAACGTTGAAGAAACATTGGTGAATACATAAACATCAGCACAAATTGAGCTTCTAAAAAAACGACCCCACATAGGTAACACTGGATGGTCTTGTTTTGAGTAAAATTCCTTCATTTTGGAGAAATGCTATTATATAGTGCAGGTTATAAAAACTAGTGGTATTTGACAAGATACAAATATCTTACAAAACGGTAGATAGATTTTCCCATGAATTAGGTGGTCAATATAAAGTGATAATGACATTTTGGGAGCGCTGCGACAATGCAAAAGAAGACAGAACTTAGGTTTAAAGTGACTAGGGGCTCATGGTTAGCATGGACATGGTTAGCATGGACATGAGTTTCTGATCACAAACCAAACGGCGAAAAACAAACTGTTCAAAAACACATTCAAGACTCAATCGCTCTCCCAACTAGACCACTGACATTGTAACAAGGTCTGAGAAAGAACTAGATTTACACGCTTGCTTTTACAGCCCATGCATCTGGTCTTGAGGGGAGTGTGTATTGGCAAGTAGACCAAAGAAACAACCTTGTATTATTAACTGCCATGTTGACTATTCGATGAATGTGGACCATGACTGTGTTTTATGATCAGAAGTAATCAATTCGGTCACTTATTAACTTCTGTGTGTATTGAATTAGAGGATGATGCAACCAAAAACAAAAACAAAAAAATTGCTGGGAAATGGATGAACAAAATATTGAATTAATTTCAGGTTCAAGGCATGTGTGGAAGACTTTATCATGCTAATCATATTACTAATGAAAGACTAAATAATTCAGAAGCCTAGCTAATTACTCAGAATCGAGTCTTAGAAGAGTTTATATGTGTGAGAAGTTAAAATTAAAGAGACGTCTGAAACGGACTAATACACATCCTACAGCAGGGACTATGGCATAGAGACAACTGTTAGGTCAAACCAAAAAATAAAATAAAAAAATTAAAAAAACACTAATGTTTGTACGTTTCTAGTTCTTTGAAATTAGGAAGAAAAAAAAAAAAAACGTCTCATCGGCAGCGACTTTAGCTTTTTCTTTTTAAAAAGGGTCCCGCGTCGATGCGATTCACAAGCTCCCGTTGGCTCCGCGACGGAACAGGCGCGCGCTCCGACTCCGGCCTCATTGTCCTGAGAAGTAGGTCCCCTCCCGACTGTGGGTCTGCAGGTGCCGCTTGATTTTGTCGGAGCGGCTGAAGCACTTGCCGCACACGGGGCAGCTGTAGGGCTTCTCGCCCGTGTGGATGCGCATGTGCACCTTGAGGTGCGCCATCTGGGTGAAGCCCTTGCCGCAGATCTGGCAGCGGAACGGCTTCTCGCCCGTGTGGCTGCGCTGGTGCTCCTGCAGCCGCCCGGACGAGCTGCAGCACTTGCCGCACACGCCGCAGCGGTAGGGCTTCTCCCGCGTGTGCACCTGCACGTGCACGTGGAGGTGGCCCACGTGGCTGAAGGCCTCGCCGCACACCTTGCAGCTGAAGGACGACAAGTGACCCTGGAGCGGCGACTTCTGCAGGGAGCAGTCTACGTTGGCGCTGGCGCCGCCCTGGCTGCGCATGTGGGAGCCCTGACCCCGGCTCCCTCCGGCGCCTCCCTTGGAGCCCGCCATCTGTCCGCCGTTCTCCACCCCTTGGATGTCTATGTTGTTCTCGTTTGAGCAGTTCGGGTTGACCGGGGCGAGGGGCTGGGGCGCGCTGCTGGAGGAGGCGGAGCCCCGGTGGCCTCCGCCGCCGCCACCGCCGCCCTCCGCCTTCACGTGTCTCGACGACGCCCTCGGCGCCGGCTCCCGCTCCCGGTTCTCCACGCCTTGGCTCTGGGGGATGCTGGACGTGTGGGGGGCCTCCTGGGGGTACTCGTTGCAGACCCGCGGCGGGGTGAACATGGACTCCGGGGTGCTGCACGAGCCATGTGGGCGGAGTTGTTGGTCGTCTCCCTGGTTGGACCGGAGGTCTCGCTTGTCCTTTATCTGGAGGGGAAGGCGTTCCTCGTGCCCCATGCTGGGACTCCACTCGCGCCTTGGCTGCTCACCCTCCTCCTCATCCAGCAGGGCCATAGATGGACGGTCTGGGTACAGGAGAGTACAGGAGGGGTTTGACAAGTTATCACAGCAGTAATCATTTCGACACGTGATATTCTCACCCTCTTTTCTCACTGTTATAAAAAAATATATATATTGTGTTTAGTAGGAATGCATTTTGAAAATGTTTCTTTTACGAATGTAAGTTGGTGTAAAACAGCCATGCCAAACACACGTATTTATTCACATGCATATAAATGGCCTGCATGGGCCTAATTACAGCAAGATATACATTTTATACAATCTTAAAATATCATTGCTAACGTTAGCTGGCTAACGAACAAAGGTTGCTACCCAACTAGCTAAAAGGTTAGCGGTTGCTCCATGGCCACAACAGCTGAAGTTAATTGCTAAAGTGAGCCATCTTAACGTGTAGGCGTGCTAGAAAAATGGTAAACGTGAAACTAGCTCTTGAAAACTATACATATGCACAACTGTTCACACATTGAATTGGGGAAGCACGTTTCCTTTCGAAGCATGGTTTCCCCTGGATGACATAGTATGAGCATGTTACGTTAGCTGTGGGTAGTGAGCTAACGGCTAGCGTGTAGCAGGAAAGCTAACCTGGCCATATTTCAATCCCAGCGTCTCGTAGCCTGCGCCTCAAATGGTCATTCTCCCGCTCTCTCAGCGCGATCTCCTCCTGGTACTCCAAGATTGTGTCTTCGACAGATTTGTATATCTCTTGAGCGGCGAGCATGAGCCGCTCAGTCAAAAACACGTTTAAAAACTGTAATTTGGTCATTTTCAAAGGTTGCAAGGTTCACTTTGTATCATCCAAAATGGACCAAAAAGATGCTTTACGGAGTCACGTGACACGGAGTGCCTGCTGCTTACCGTAATTATGGGAAAGGAAAGGGGGCCTTAGAAAACAGGAGTAGTGGGAGATTTAGGTTCACTTCAGAAGCGGTACAGAAATAAGTAAGTGTTTATACACTGTGTTTACTGTTTTATAATGTGTTCTTTATAAATAGCCACATTCCTGAAAAATACCAGGAATCGGAAACAATAAACGTGCCATTAAAATAATCATCAATAACTAAATGTCCCATGGGATATTCGTGTATGTTAGATATATTCAAATAATAGCTAACTTAACTTGTATTTCTTTGAGGAAGCAACGTATTTTTAAGTCGATTGCTATGAAACCAAATTTAAAGTATACAAAGAAGTTAAACTGTAAGCCTATTGATGGAGTTTCATTTTGATAGTGCCTTAATATTGGCTGACTTCAATGACTTATGAACGTTGTACAATTCAGACACTGAAGTGTCGAGAGGTTTTTCCTCCCACAAGGGACTGAGACCATAGACATAATGACTGAGACTACTCCGGTTCAGCAGGCGGCGACCCATCGACAGGGCGACCGACATAAACAGAGAAACCGGAAGCGGATGTGATGACAAACATATAGAACCCTTCATTTTACCACGTGCAGCGCTGTGAGAGAGTCAGCATGAAGCGTCCAAGTAAGTATCCAGATAACAGTCGTGTGTTATAGTTTGAAATTGCTTATGCCGCATTAAAGAATTAATTCACGTAGTCATAAGGTGATATTCTGTAACCTATTTGAAGCGTTAACCTATTTGCAGTAACTAGCCTCGGCACATGGGGCAAAGACGTCCATGTGTCATAACGTTACATGACTGCAGCTAACGATCATTTCATTTTTAACACAGAGCTGAAGAAGGCGAGTAAGAGAATATCCTGTTCCAAACGTTACAAGATACAGAAGAAGGTGAGTCTCTATATAAAAAAAGCTTAGTAAAGCCAAATGGTCTCGGATAGTGTTGCGTACTGGTGTCGTGTCTACTGAATCGGGCCATGGATTCGATGGGTAGGATAAAGTTGTGGATGATTATTCTACTCCTTGCCCACATTGTTTCTGCGTTTGCCAACCATTTAAAAAAGATGTATTAAATGCACGATGTCATTGTGTGGACGGTTTTAAAAGCATTTAGATAAATATGCATACAATTATTAGCATTCGGGTATAAGATGGCTTATTTACGTGAAAGTCAACTAATTTTGATTTCTTTTCTTCAAGGTCCGGGAACACAACAGAAAACTCAGAAAGGAGACGAACAAGAAAGGAGGAGTGGGCAAAAGAACCAAGAAGGATCCTGGAGTCCCCAATATCGCACCTTTCAAAGAGGAGGTTCTCAGAGAAGCAGAACAAAGGAGGTTGAAGGTGAGATCCTCATCATCCTTAAACTACATTAAATTGAATATGAATCTTGACTCCAAAATGGTCAGATGTAGGCAACCATGTTTGACGGTCACATAACGCAAGTTGTATTTCTCAAAATTAAGACTGGAGTTGCAATGAAATGGATGACGGAAAGGTTGCTTTTACAGATTGAAGAAGAAAAAGAGAAGAGGAAACAAGAAAAAAAGGACGAGCGAGCAAAGAGGAAAAAGGAGAAGGATGCTCCTCTCTCCGAAAGCGAACAGCCAAAGGCCAAGAAGGCTCGGCGGGTGAGGGACCAGACGCCGACCAGCGACCTCAGTCTTGCCGCCTCTTTGTATAAAATATGTTGTGCTGATTGTACTCGTTTTTAATTGACAGGATACCGCTGACAAGGATTCGTCAAAGAGCGCTGTGAAAAAATGTTCAAAACAGTTCCTATGTAGTGAAGTAAACAAGGTACGTCGTTAGCGTTACGTTACGTTAGCTTTAAATTGTCAATAACACTGCGGTTATTGGAAGGAAAGCCTTTAGTGATGCGCATGCATAGACTTCGCCAATTGAATGTTGCGATTCCCATTTCAGGTCATTGATCAATCTGACGTCATATTGGAGGTGTTGGATGCTAGAGATCCTCTGGGCTACCGGTGTCCTGAGCTGGAGGAGGCGGTACTCACGCGGCCTGGCAACAAGAAGCTGCTGCTCGTCCTGACCAAAATAGGTTACTACATGATGTGGCACATCCTTCAGTTCAATTTTAAAACAAAGTGACTCTTCCTAAATGGAAACGTGGGTTATTAACATGGGAATCACTTGGGTTATTTTTTTCGTATTAAGATTTGGTGCCTCAGGAAAACGTGGAGAAGTGGATGGAGTGTCTACAGCAGGAGTATCCAGTCGTGGCCTTCAAGGCCTCTACACAGATCGTGGACAAAACTGTGGTAAAGAACTTTGTATTTTAAGACGGCAGCAATAGCCAAAGCAGGTCCACCGTAGTTGTGTTTGAAGGAGGACTGAGAAGGTTACGCAGCGTGTGCCGTGCTGTAATAACTGGTTTACACCTCCAAGAGAAACTAACAAGACACAACATGGTGGCGCTGTGAACCACAGTGCCGCCGGATGCTTTTGTTTTACACTGAGTTCAGGGATCCCTAGTCCACGTGCGTCTTGGAATTTAACCCAAGACCCACTGGTTGGAGCATATGTCACCAATGATGTTCGTACCATGTGCGTGTTTGTATAGAAATATTTATATAAAAAAAAAAAAGCCACACAGCCGTAGCCTTTCCTTAATCGTAAAAGCCAACGAGGCTCTCACTGAGATGTATTCTTTTTTTTTTTTTTTTTCCTTCACCCACCAGCAAGAGAAGAAACGGCGGTTCCCTGATTCGGCTCTCGACAAATCCCGAGGGGTGTGGTCGTTTGGTGACACCTGTCTCCACAGCCTGCTGGAGAGCTACCAGGCAACCACCAAACCGGAGGGCGTTCTCAAAGTGGGCGTCGTTGGTAGGTGTGATCCATTGCGCTTTTTTTTTTTAAGCTCTTTGTAGTTTGATTTCTGAATTTTTTATTTAATCGATTAGTTTGCATTTCTACCTTACTGCGTTTGTGAAATAGGGGAATCGTGAGACCGCAGATTTAATTTTTTTCGCCTTTTTTAAAGATGAAGTGAACCCGCGTTTCAGTTGGGATTCGAACACTGTTTAAAAAAAAAAAATCAATTGTAGGAGGAGGGGGCGTGTTGAGACCCACGGCAACATTGTGATGCTTTGTTGGTGACGTTGTGGTGCATGAGCTTTATGATGGGTGAGGTGGTGTAACACCGTGGTGTCCTACTGAGAAGTCCATCCCCCACTCAGACATCAAAACAAAGCGCTGCTATATAGCAAATAAATCCAGCTTTAAATTGAAAATTGTCTATTAGTCGTAGGTTTATTTTTAGGCCAAATTACCCAGCCCTGGTTGGACTATAACTGACTCCTTTTTAAAATGCATTTCCCCAGGATTCCCTAACGTGGGAAAGAGCAGTCTGGTCAACACGATGAAAGAACAACGGGTATGCAGCGCTGGGGTGAAGAGGGGCATCACTAAGTGAGTTGATCATAGTTTTCAATTGTTTTGGTACGTTTTCTATAAGGCGGTGAATTTAACAGTACTGCACTTTCCACAAATACGTGGCAAAGTTCAACTGTATGGCTTCAATCCAGCACTTGATGGTGCACCTTAGAATGTAATGTAGGTCTTTAAAAATATCTGGATCCCAGCAAGGAAATGAGGACTCTAACGCAAGTCTTGATTTACCCATGAAGACTTCTAATCCAACTCTGATCCTGCTTGACATCCAATATCAATGTTATGAAATTAACTTCCTATAGAATTGTCTGAATTAGTTGTTAAATGAAGGTACCTAATACAGCCACATCACGACCCAAGGCCTCTATATTGCATTGCTTGTCCTCACTCGGTAGCCCGTTGTGACCCTGTCTCACGCCCCTCACCACCAGGTCCATGCAGGATGTGTTCATCCAGAAGACCCTGAAGCTGTACGACAGCCCGGGAATCGTGGCGTCGCCGTCCAACCCACCGGTCTCCATGGCCCTGCGGAGCCTGCAGGTGGAGGAGGGAGAGGAGAACGTTCTGGAAGCAGTGAGGGTGCTGCTGAAACAGTGCGACAAGGTCCAGGTAGGCCGGTTAGGATAAGGGGAGGGGGGGGGAGCCTGGCGCTGGTCAAAATCCGATGTGCGTTTTGACTTCTGATGGAACCGATTTTGCGGTAGCCGCATGTATTTTTGTGTTTTGGCAGTGGTTTGTAATTTTAACAATTTGTAGCGTAGAAATTATTTCAGTTAAACTATCGATATATTTTTTTATTATGAGTTAAGAGCATGTTTTTATCTGTCAGTGTTAAAGTATTGGTACTGAGGCTGGTATTTCCCTCTTCTCTTCAGGTAATGCTCCAGTACAATGTACCAGACTTCAAAAACTCTTTGGAGTTTTTAACGTTATTGGCAAAAAAACGTGGCTATCTGGCCAAGGGGGGAGTCGCCAACATGGAGCAGTCAGCGACTGCTTTTCTGAACGATTGGACAGGGTGAGGCCTTATGATTTGTTTTAATTCAAAACATAATTACGCACGAGGAAATGAGGACCATAACGCAAAGTCTTGACTATATTATGAAGACTTCTAATCCAACTCTGATCCTCAAATATCGTCATTGTGAAATGAGAAATAAAGGAACCACATCTTCTGGTAACATTGAGTCATTGTCCCAATACTGTGCAGGGCCAAGCTGAGTTACCACACTAGGGTAGAGAACCTCAGCCTGCCTCCCTACCTCTCAGACGCCATGGTTACTGAGAACAAGACTGGCTTAAATCTTAACATACTCAAAACTGGAAACGAGGCAACTCTTCATGGTATGTGTATTTTGACTGATATTTCATGTAAACTGTTGAAATGATAATGACAGGGTTCCTAAGCCTTTAACTGTAGGTGGCCGTTTCAACATTTAAAAGCTTTCCAAAACTGCCACAAAACACATTTTTAATTGCATGTTTAGGCTGGCATCATTGGCCTTTTTAAAACTGGCAAACCACTGAAAGAACTGTTACTGGGCTTTATGTTTTTAAAGCACATCTGTTATTTGTATTGCTGCCGGCTTTCTCTCCCATCAGGTGTTAAACATCCCTGCAAGGCCAGTAGCATCAGCTTGATATCTAAAGGTCCCACAGCTGGCCTGCTGACTCTCTCAAACCCTCTTCAGAACCCTGTCCCAGGACCCAAAGACGAGGAGAAAGGGGTAACGCACACAGAACGCAGTTTCTCTTTAGAACATTGTTTGAGAATGTTAATTTTAGTCTAGCGTAGCCCCGTACCTGCTAGATGGCCTGTAGTGAGGCTTCAACAGACTGTATTGACCATCGCCATTTTTAAACATGCCTATTCTAAAATGTCTGTCTGGATCTCAGCAAGGAAATGAGGACACTAACGCAAGTCTTGATTAACTCATGAAGACTTCTAATCCAACTCTGATCCTGCTGGCTAGACGTACTGCATCAATGTGACCTGAGTCTTAACGTGCCACAGAAACTCAAGGCTCTACTTTTTCAGCTTGAGGAGCTCGATGGAGAATCACAACAAGTGGAACAAACCACGGCTCCACGGAAAGCACCCAACAAAAGTAAATATTAATATCGTACTGTTTTTAGTTTTTTTTAAAGATTCATTCAAAATGCTAATTTTATGGCATTTGTTTTACAGATAAACGCAGCAAAGTCCAATTCAAGTCAGTTCCAGTTGATATCAGCCTCTCAACAGTCAAAACGGATGACGCCTATGACTTCAACACAGATTTTAAATGACCACCAGCTTCTGTTTCCTCTGATGGCTATGGAACACCCATGACACATGGACAGGTCATTGAAATACAAATGGACTCGCTTCACTTCACCGTTCAGCCGTTTGACTGGCCGTTCAGTATGTCCTTCTGTAATGTTCAAAAGTTTAGAGTTGATTTTTTTATAAACTCTTTGTGTATCTTGTATATAGCCTATGTTTAATAAACTGACACTTAATCTGGATCTGATTACATCTCATCAAAACCACCTGAAGCTACCTCATACACTATCAAAAGTAGTTGGAGCAAAAATTAAAATACATTAAACTAGTAATTGTGTTATATATTTAATTGAAGTAAATATACAAAAGTAGATACAGCAGGAATAGGAAATGCTTCCAAGAGACAAAATGCTGGCAATGCTATCTTAAAAAAAAGTCTGCAAATGTCATTGATGGTGATCTGGTTAGTGGTTTGTATATTTTAAATCAAATGACAACCTAGTGGTTTTTTTAAAACCCATTAAGGTTATTTAAGATGTTCATAAAGGCAGTAACAGATAATCTCCCAGTTACAGATGCCACGTTCACCATGGTTAATGCTTTAATCCAGCCAACTACATTTTGTATTTGTGCTTTTCAACATGTAACATTTTCCCAGATATTGGATGTATGGTGCCGCAGGTTGTATGAGGATCCTAATTGCACCCCATGAAATCAGAATTGTCAGGTGGTTTAAGTGATTGTGGACAAGTTCTACATGGGTAGCAAACCTGCAAGGGCGTGCACAATTCTTTGAGATTGGTGCCAACCAATTTAATGGCCATCTCAATCGGTTACTCTACAATATAGTGGCATTACTGGTGGATTAGGACTGGTTGTCGGATTGGTCACAGGTATTTGGTCAACTCTAATCCCATAGTGTTATTCTACAAAGCAAAGGGTTGATATAGCATAATAAAAAATATACCTTTGTTTCATATATAAAAATATTTGGAGACCTATTAAAAAGTCTAAGGCTTTAGACAAGGAGATGAACACATTGTCCACTATGCACAACTCGATAAAACAAAAGCACTCATTTAAAAAACGCGATCAGTCAAGATTAGGAATGGGAACGGATCATGAATTGAAGGTAACATGTAACTCACTTAGAAAGTGGACTTACGAACAATACCTTGCATCTTCTTTCCTATGCCTTTAAATTATTGGGTAGTTACAATTGATGCTGGGGGGGGGGGGGGGGGTTTTGGGTTTAAAA
>OMKI01004660.1:13287-26141 GCA_900302315.1 Phycis blennoides
TAATTCTATGTATTCACCACTGTTTGGTGTGTGTGTGTGTGTGTGTGTGTGTGTGTGTGTGTGTGTGTGTGTGTGTGTGTGTGTGTGTGTGTGTGTGTGTGTGTGTGTGTGTGTGTGTGTGTTTGTTTGTGTGTTTGTGTTTTTGTTTTTTTTTGTGTGTGTGTGTGTGTGTGTTTTTTTTTTCTTTTTGTTTTTTTTTTTTTTTTTTTTTTTTTTTTTTTTGGTGTTTTTTTGTGTTTTTTTTTTTTTTTTTTTTTTTTTTTTTTTTTTTTTTTTTTTTTTTTTTTTTTTTTTTTTTTTTTTTTTTTTTTTTTTTTGGGGTGGGGGTGGGGGGGGGGGGGGGGGGGGGGGGGTTCTAGCGTCAAAGCATTCATGTGGTAAACGAGGTCCTTGGCATGAATGAAGGGACAGCTGACAGAATGTGCAGAAAACACACGAGGGTGACAGCATCACACTTGTTCCTGAGACGCCCACAGATGCTTAGCGGGCTACGTATTCAGTCATCATGCGGATCAGTGTCCCTCTCCCGAGTGTCTGCGCAGAGGGCTGAACTTCCCCGTGGGGTCCGGGATGTACCACTTCTCCCAGACGTCAGAGTAGGCCGACTTCAGTCCCCAGGGTTTGTAATGTCCGTTCCAGTGGAGGAGCTTTGCCGACTTCACAAACTGGGCGGAGTATCGCTTACCAGCCCCTGTGGAGCCTGAAACGTTTCAGCGTATTATTACACACGATGTAGAGCAGCACACTTGGGTCTTGTTATTGTGTAGACATATTTGAATTGTCCTTTGACTAGGATTTAACCACTTCAAGTGGAAAGCGGTAGACTCGGTTGGGGTGTAATATTCTATCACACTTGTGCGTGTTGCAGAGAGCATTTCATCTTTAATTTATAGATTTATAGATTATAGATGATGAACAGCAACATTTGTCGATTGATCTAAATGCTCTGAATATAAAGTACAGTTTGACTAAACGAAATGAGGCCAGAGCAGTTAAATACAGATTATTTCCAGCTGGAGAACTTACCCAGGTGCCTGACGTGCCACATGGGGTCAATGGAGGAGTGATGCTTGTAGAACACGATAAGAAGTGGAGGGGTGGTGATGCTGTCTGCCAGTGTGTTGCTGTACAGATCCTCCCTGGAAAAGCCAGTGGCGTTCCATTCGTCATAGGTTTGCACAGTTAAGCGATGCTTTTTGAAGAAAAGCACAAATGTTGTGCAGTCATTTGCAGTTGTCTGCATTTCCAATTCTGTTTGTTTTCAAACATATTATATGATGTAGCTAAATAAATAAATAAATACAAATGTGCTGCATTGACATTTTCAGTGCAAGTTTGACAAATTTAGTCCCACACCACCACCTAAAGAAGTTAATGGTTAAGAGGTTAGAGGTTAATGCAATTCCCATCAAGGTAACACTTTTACCCAAAGCATCACTATAGAGTGCTTACAAGTTCAACTGACCCCAAAATGAATGCCATCTTCTACCACCCCGCTAGACAGGAGCACCAGTTGGACTCACTTTGCATTGAGCGCCATCCAGTGTTCCAGCTGGCTGGAGATGTTCTGGTTCCTCCACTCGGTCAGGTTAGCGATGATCACCCCGGGATTGAAGGAGCACGTCTTGGCCCTCATCCCCAGCTTCTTGATGGCTTCCTTCTTGAAGTCCAGGAAGCCGATGTAGTAATTCTAATGGAACACACAAACTGAGTGAGTGGAAGGAGTGAAGAGCACGGGGGGGGGGGGTTAGCAGCCGCCTGGTGCATCCTCACCAACCTGATTCCCAGCCCCATGTACAATGCCCTTGATAGAGGCTGAGTCACAGTCATCTGAAAAGGCAGCTGCGTGTCCCGGTTTCAAGCTGGTTTCATAAAGCTCTTTAATATCTCCTAAAGACAAAAGATCAAATGTCCAATGCAGTGATTATGAAGCACTTGTCACAGCTCTTTAACCGGTAATAATATTTATGAATCACCGGAGTATGAAAACAAAGTAACAACAAAATAGAAATACATGAAGAATCAGTCACTGTCTTACCTTGTACAATGACATCATCGTCTAGATAGATGGCTTTCTCAGCTTCAGGCAAGTATAATGGCAGATAAAACCTAGCAAATGTTAACTGTGGGATAAAATAAAAATGGCTTAAAAAGCGTGGATTAAGTGGATTACCCAATGCCTTTGGTAAGATTAGATCGGCTGTTTTACCGGTTTCAGAGTTCCCAGTCTCTTGGGATCTTTGGATATCTTGCCATTTAGGACATCAGGTTTGAAAACGCTTATCTTGTACTTAACAGTGTTAAGCCTGGTCTTACTCAACCACTCCCTGCAGACAGAAGACAATGAGTCATACCAAGCCAGACGTATATATATATAATTTTGTTTAAGGTGAAGACCTAGATGGCCTTGTCATGATTGTACTGCTTATTTGTGTTTTGACTTACTTTAGATGATCGACGGTGTCGTTAAGGGTCACTATGTTGAAAACCACGTTGGCTTTGCTGTTCCGGTAAATGCTGTTTATTGCAGCCACCACAGCACCCAGTCTTTCCTCAGAGGCCGTGACGACAACAGGAATTTCTTCCCCTGTCCTTCTTGAGTCTTGTCTGACACCAACGGACACGTCCGACTCAAAGGGAAGGATCACACCCGATACTGCATCTTGAAGAATATCGAATCATCACAGAGTTTGTTGTCATCATCACCGTTAAACCCACGAGAGTAACGCATGCAAAACACAGACAATACATACAGAAGAAAGAATGAGCAGGCACAGTGAACGTACGGGTTCTAATGACAACACATGAGGCATACCTGGGGTTTCTTTCCGTAAAAAATCATTAAGATTTAAGAGATTTCGTTGAATTACAATCAAGAATGCTACTGCCAGCAGAACAAGAATCACCACATTAACTGAAAGAAGACAAAAGCACATGTTAACTGTAAAAGAAGGGAAAGCAGTGTAGAAATGTATTAATGCACCGTTTTGAGACAAACTTTAGAATGAACCCACACGCATGTGTTTAATCTGACATAATACTGAGAAGTTAAAATTGCATACCAATACCATACCAACATTGGTATGTAATTGGAAATTACTGAAAGTTTGAAAAAAACAATTCGAACAAACTTACCTTTCCTCAATGTCATGATGAAAACCGTTCATTAGCCGTTAATTGTGTTTTGTAAAATGAAATACGTGCAAATATAATCCACAAAATAGTGGTTTAGTCGACTATTTTGAAGCTTAGTGTGGGAACTGCATCGTGCACAAAAAAGGCCAACAAAAGACCGTTTTATATATTAAATCAAATGAAAACTGGCCCACCTAAACGTATAATTTATATTGTTTTACATGCTCCCAATCCGTTTTGCTGAAATATTAACTGACACACAAAAGCAAACACTGCCAAGTGCCAACTCAACCTCAGACTGGACGGCTTATTCCAATGCTTGCAGTAATAGCTAGCTATAGACTTGCCTGATATAAAATTATATTTAAGACAGCCGTTGTATCTAGTATGAACACGATTTAATTCTACATTATGTATATTAATCTATTTTCCCATATTTTACAATTCTTTAGAACCGCATTAAAATATGTATGTTAATAGGCGAGTTGTGTTGATATTAGGCAATCTATCGGACGAACCGAGTCCTTGGGCCATCGACCACAGACCTCCACTTTACAGCGCTACTTCATCGCTTGTTTGTATTATGGGTCCTGCAGCTTTGAAGCCAATCCTGATTCTTTCACGATCTGCGCCGTCGCTTGGTTTTCGTTTGAGGGCCAGCACAGTTGTTATACGTAGCGTTTAGGAACCGGATGTAAAATATATATATTTTGCTGTTGAACTGTTGTTACAATTCATCGCTATGTTTTCAAAATTCAACTCCATTCCAACACATATGGTACGTTTTCCAGTACTCCTGAATGATATACTCGCTTAAAAGTCTAGATGTCCATGTTTGAATGAGTATCATACTTGCCATGCTTTTATGTCAAATGTGTGTTTAGCCAATAGATACTCGTTGTACTATTTAACTAAACAAATGCATACATACAGTAAAGCACGTTACTCATGTTCAAAACATGAATATAAGATTGTTATATATTGATTGCCCGTTCTGCACCGTGCACACACCTTATTTTGGTTTTTCTTGTATGTATTTGTGTATGATTCCCTAGCAAATAGCCAAAGCTATTTTACGAGGCTATATTTAATTTCATTGTGAGCTACGATTACTGCTGTGCTTGTTTCATACTGACTCTAATTTTTTTTACAGGACTATAAAGGCCAGAAGTTGGCCGAGCAGATTTTCCAGGGAATAGTACTTGTCTCGGCGGTAATACAACCTATAAACTCTTTCATACGTGATTTTGTGCATGTTTTGAATGTGTTAACTTATCTTCTTATGCTTCTGCATTGTCTTCCAGGTGATCGGGTTTGTCTATGGACTGGTTATTGAACAGTTTGGCTGGACGGTGTACATAGTATTGGCTGGTTTTGCTATATCTTGCTTGGTAAGTTATTTTCCCTTGTCTATTCAGATATGGTCTCCTCAACCCCAAACTAAATTGAAGATGCAACAACTAGAGCTAAATTTTCCACTTACACCAACCAATACTTCTAAATGAAGAATTACCTGATTCTGCATGTATTAACCACCCCTTTTTCTAATTGTAGCTGACCCTGCCTCCATGGCCAATGTACAGGAGGAACCCTCTAGCCTGGCAGCCCGCACTCCCAGAGAGCCCCGTAGAAACTGCTCAGAAACCAGAAACTCTCAAGAAGAAGAAACACAAATAGTTGCTTCCCCACCTGGTTGTCCCCAATACATTTCTTTGGTGTGATTTTGTAAGGGATGATATTTTGATTAACATTTGAATGTGAACTTTGTTACAATGTTTGTCACTTGGTGATGAATTGTCTGTCAAAATGAATAAATCCTTAACCGTGAAGATGTTTGTGTTAATTAGAAAAGCTCAAAATAACCCTCAAGTGGAAACTCGGCAGCAATGTGTGCAGCAACACTATTGCTGCACATATCAACAGCAACACTGGTTGCTGTTGATATGTAGCAGGTGAGGTTTGACTTTCCATCAAACTGCGACGGTGGCTCAGTGGTTAGAGTGGGTGAACAGAGCGGGTCGTCTACCAACCGTAGGGTTGGTGGTTCGATCCCCTCCTCCAACATGTCTGCATGTTGAAGTGTTGAAGTGTCCTTGAGCAAGACACTGAACCCCAACCCCCTGGGCGCCGAACCTAGCAGCCCACTGCTCCTATGTACCATAGTCAAATGTAGAGAATACATTTCTTTCCCATATCTAAGAAATACTGGGAATGACTAAAATTGAATCTGAACTAGCACTGTGTGTTCAAATGTACAGTATGTTTTGTCCCACTACTAAATGGCCATTGGCATGTAAATGTGTAAAGTTGCATTCTTAAGAAAATGAGTTAACAAATTCCTAACATTTATTTGAGATTGTTTCATGTAGATAACCACAGTACATCTACATTAACTTGGGTATAATATAAAAAAGCAGTGCAAACGTGATCTATGTCCTTCATGAAAAGGTACAGCATTCCGACAATAGCTTGCATTTTCGTGTTAATTCTAAAATTCTAAACTTTTTTCAGCACCTACTGCTGTAATAAGTGCCGTACTAACAAAAAAGTCTAAAGACTCCTAA
Source organism: Phycis blennoides (assembly GCA_900302315.1). NCBI lineage: Eukaryota > Metazoa > Chordata > Actinopteri > Gadiformes > Phycidae > Phycis > Phycis blennoides. The sequence continues at coordinate 18,987 of OMKI01004660.1, forward strand.
CATTTGCATAGTTATTATACTAAACATAGCTCAGTATTGGTGCGAAAAATAATGATATGAAACAATGACATATTGAACATAATAACTATACAATATCATCCAAGTTTGGACATAGATAGCTTTTTTTTGTTTTTTTCATCCCTTGAAGGAAACGTCTTCAAAGAACTTCAGCTGCCTCACCATCACAGCATAGGTCAGGTATTTTTCCTCTCCCATTTGTTCGCGAAGGCACACCTGTGAGAAAAAGTTTCAAATTTGAATTGTAATTGATTGATATTCGGTGAGACGAGGGTTAAATATTAAAAAAAAAAGAAGAATTGGGATCACTACATTCTCCATCACGTTTTTTTCGGTACACATGAAACTGAAGAACCAATTCAAACCCATTTTAACTCCCTATTATTTAAAATAAAGGTAAACTCATCATCAAACTCACCATCAAGGGATTTTAAGTCAAACCTGAACTTAAGTATGCTAATCAAATGCAATATTTTCCATCAGTCTCCTGTGAAATAGGTTTACTGGCCGATGCGTCACGTGTCATGTTGGCTGTGTTGGCTCTGGTCCCTACTTGTCGTTTGTGGTCATCCTCCTCCTCCATGAGCTCCAGGACTTTGTCCAGCAGCTTCACCCCCAGGCCCTTCACCACGTCCGTCCTCAGGCACTCGATGGCCCGCCGAATCTTCGCCGGCCCCGATGGGGTGCCTACAACAGGAACGTTTACACTGTGAGGGCCGAGCCCCAATGTACCTGCTCATTGATGACATGTATCTACAAAAGATCAGTAGTAATAGTTTAACAACATGCCATGAAGACATGGATCCTAATAATATCACAAATTATATAACCTTATTTACTTTTACTTCTAGTTAATCTAAAAAGCATTTGTATACATTTTTGCACCTAGAGATAGCTCCCTTCTTCTGTACAATTGAACGGTGTTAGGTTAGATTCGCCATGTCAATCTCCTGACCTCTTTAATGTGTAATTACTTTAGATGTGTTGCATTCTTGCAGACATGTCCACTTCATTACATAGTGTATTGCAAATTACTTGGCCTTTCCTGTCAGCCATGGCAATCCATAACTCTCCACGATGGTCATTCCCTCACCGATGTTTTGTTAATATCAGACTTAAAATCCTTTGTTGTTACTGCCCATGATTTTATGGTTTCCCTCTAAGAATGAAGTACACCCATTGTCTCTGAAGATACTTGTGAAATGCTGCCGGCGTGCCTTCCCTTGATCATGCCATTAAATCAAAAACTTTGCTGTCCATTAGTGTCTACACAACACAACATGTGTTAAGGTATAAGAATCAAGGCGTCCAGCTCACCCATTGGTAAATCACTCAGTGGAGAGCAGTCGGTTTGCTCCCAAGCCTTCCCGTGAAGCACCAGCGTGTCCCTGTACTTCCTATTGAGTTTAAACTCTGGCAAGGCAGTGCTTCCACACATGATGTCGTTAACACCTTCTCGGCCATCCATTCGTAATGTCTGGGTCATCATCTGAACCAGATCCTGCATGTCGGTAGATTCACTCTTCCTGCATAGAAGGAGGGGAAAAATATTGAAAATGTACAATTAGAAAGATCCTAGATACGTGGTATTTCCAACCTTTCTTGGCCTTAAGGACAGACATTTTTAAGGGCCCTATCTCATTACAGTTTTGTGCGTCTGCTTCCACACACTTACCAACATCTGCCTGTAATATCAATGTAACACTAAAGGATCAGTAGAACTCGACTCGCTATGAATACATACAGCAGTCCATTCGTATACTGGACCTTCATTGGACCCCTCATTCAATATTATTTTATCTACAGCTCATAAGTCAGCCCATGGTCCACCACTCCATCTGCATCCCAGGTGACCCCAAGTCTTCACCCCAAGGTTTTGGAAAATAGGTACTAGATGAACGCTGTGATAATGGAACTAAAACTGTAGAACACAAGGAGCTGTAACAAAGCTCATCTCAATAGTGGATCCTAACACCGACGCAGTGTCTCCCACTGCAGTCACTGCCCTCACCCTTCTCTGCCGTCTCCCTCCGAGCGCTCTGTTGAGCTGGTGGATGAGCTGCAGTCCTCCTCGTCCGACCGCCGTCCGTCCAGCCGCTCGTTCTGTTGGAAAAGGCGGCTTGTTACTTGTGAAGGGTAAAGAGGTAGAGGGGCATTTAGCAGACGCTTTTGTCCAAAGCGACTTACATTCAGTACATTTGCGGGGTTTGACATGTGGACAGTTGGAGGAGGTGGGGATCAAGGGGATCGAACCGCCGACCCTACGGTTAGTGGACGACCCGCTCTGTCCACCCGCTCTACCCACTGAGCCACTGCCGCCACATAAGGACTGAAGAAAGTGTGTTTTGACCTTCACGATACAACATTGGTCACATGTCATGTCTATCAAAGTCCCAATCGACACATTAAAAGCTGTGGAGATGTCTACCTGACTGAGAGCTTCGCCAGACTCAGAAACAGATCTGCAAGCACGGACATCCTGGTGCTTGCTCTGGTAGGAAGTGACGTCGTAAGACGCCCGTCTCACAGCGTTTACTATAGTGGATTTAAGACGGAAATGAAGAGTGAGCGACAGAAAATATACCTCTGGATGATTCATCAGAACAGGTTCATTGTTTCAACATCCCAAGCAAAATAATAGAATGATAAAAGTAGTTTTTGCTTACGAGTGACTGGCTAATTCAATTATTCATGGGTAACGTCATACAGCTCAGGAGGTTCCATCTCATTTCTCCAGGCTGTATTTTCCACAGGGGTGTTCCATTATTAACTACCTGTCAACACCTCCCTGCTCTCCACCTGGTCATGCTCTACTCGGCCCGGTGTATCTTTCCATTCTTCTTCATGGACAAAAGGAGACAGTAATAATGTATTCACCCGGCTGGACGGCCTGTTCCTGGGACTGCCTCAGCCGTCTTCTCTCTCTAGCAGACAGAGGGCGCTCCTAGAAGACATAATAAACAAAATGTCAAATACATAGACACAATACATAGACACAGTTCTACTAGCCAACATGCAGTGGTCCCGGATGCGGTCATCTGAAAGGCCTGTCTTACCTGTGGAAGAGGTAGTAGGCCACCATTGAAGGGACTAATGGATGAAGATGAGGAGGTAGCCGTGGTGCTTCTCTTCTTCTCTGTGCTTACCCTGCTCCTCTTCCTCCGGTCCCCAGCCAGGGCTTCAGCTGGAGGGGGGGGCAGAGGCCTGACAGAGACCACCCTGGACTAATAGGTGCCAGAGAGGAGAGAGAGAGATATACTGTACATACGTACATACATACATACACACACAGGCTAAGATGTATAACTAACCCCATTTCCACAGTATTTTATGCTATTGAAGATGATATAATGATGATGATAATGAATTGTGTGTTTGATATTTGACCTACACCTTTTAATACAATTCCACCTCTAAGAATGCATAATCATGCATTCATAGATGCTATATTGTGTGACATTTGACAGAATCTGGGACATTCTATGTTGAAAAGCATTGCATTGACAACGCAAGGCCTTATCGCATGCTCAGCTCTGGTGGACCGTTCAGTGCTCGCCTGCTTTCTTAGACACTCTTAGACACACCCATTCGACCAAATAGTTAGAAAATGTTTTTTTCTTCCTTTTCAGTTCAAAGCTCACATGCACGCAACGTGCGACGAGGCGAGATGTGTTGTGACGCCCCAGGGTTGAGTCCTCGTACCTTGAGCTTCTCTGCCTGCGTGTGTCCGGCCCCCCTCTGTCTGTGCTGCTGGGACTTGCAGGGCTCCATGGAGAAGTGGGGGGCAGTGAGCCCCGACACCTGGCCGTACGGCCTCGACGCTGGCTGAGGGGAGGGGCTCGTGTCTTGGTGTGGTTCCTGAAGAAGCACAACTACGTTGATATTTCTTTTCCTTACTCTGGTGAAGACGATGTGAAACTTGATTAAAATCTCAAAAATATAAGACTATTGTGGAGTTTCAAACTAAAAGAACACCCCGAGTGCAATACTCTTATAATAATATATAATACTCTTATATAATACTCAATAACGCTCACCGGAGCTGTAATGGTAGAAAATGGCTCCAGTAGATTTTCAGTGGATTCTAAGATCTCCTAGAGGAGCAGAAGTGGAATTTAGGCGCATGGAGATCATTCATACTCACGGTTCCAGCTAACTGGTGTCACTCACTTGGTCATTGGAGGGTTGATGTTCAGTTGAAGCGTCCTCCTCGTTCCCTTCCAAACGCCCGTCCTCTGCAGAGCTGTGTTCAGGGACGCCGACGGCAACAGCGCTCAGGGTAGCGGTGAGACCCAGCAGGGGGTTCCCCCCGGCGGCCTCCCTCAGTAACTCCATCGTATCGTCTTTGTCATCCGCAGCTGGCGGCGGCGGCGGCTTCATTACTAACTTATCCGTTGGGTCTTTCACAGCTTGTGAATGGCCGGGCGACCTCGAGCCCTGTCTCTCCTCCTCTCGTCGTCGTCCTCGTCCTCCTCCTCCCCCTCCTCCTCCTCCTCCTCCTCCGACCAGGCTCCCATCACTCGACACGTCGCGAGGGGAGGGGTGCCGGGGAAGAGGCCCCCGGGACGGCTCTGGTTTCCTCTTGTGCTTGTGGTCCCCGGGGGCTGAGGGGGTGACGGGTTGCGTTGCCTCTGGGGGGCGGGGCGCCACCGCCGCCGCGGGCCGCCGGGCCGGGCTCTCCGCCGGCTCCTCCCCTCCCGCCGGCTCCTCCCCTCCTGCTGGCCGCTGCTGCTGCTGCTGTGGTTGGATATCAATATTGATGCTGCTGATGGTCGCCATGGAGACCAGGCTGGCTTTGAGGGCGTCGGGTGAGTGGGACTCGGGCGGGGGAGCGGACACGTCGCCGTTCTGACCGTGGTGGTGCGGGGCGCCGTCTCTCTGGGGGCAGCAGGGGGTCATTTGTTAATTGAAAAGACAAACTTGTATGTGCTGATGGCGCCAAACATTATGCACAATCTGTTACAGATTTCAGATTTCATTATATATAAGACCCATGTATTATGTTTTTTAATTACAACCAGCTAAACTTAGGGAAATGAACAACCATGACTTGGTATACATTACGCTGTCTGAATTGCCTGTTTAACATACAATGTAATGTTGAATTACTCTAAAATCTATGTGGATTACAAAAAAAGATTTCACAAGCATTAGGTAACCATTTTTTGCAAGTGGTCCTGCGACAATAAGTCCGGGACTGTAGAGTGCTCTCTGTAATGATCTCTCTTCTGGAGTGTTCCATAGTATTGTGGGGTCATTCAGAGTGTACTGGAGCATGGGCACTGTGCTCACCCTCCGGGGCCTGGCGGAGGGCGGGGCCGGGGGGCTCTGAGGCTTGGGGTTTTGCTGAGGGGAGACCGCAGACACTGCACTGACACTGACACTATTGTCACCAGCAGCATCCACTGCTTTCTTTCTTGACTTGGCAGTTTTCCTGGCGTGGCACAAAGAATATAAACAGATCAGTGATGGTCCCCCAAGGGCCTGCAGTTTATAACAGCAGAATAAAAGCATTAGAAGGAAGGAAGGAAGGAAGGAAGGAAGGAAGGAAGGAAGGAAGGAAGGAAAAGAAAGAAAGAAAGAAAGAAAGAAAGAAAGAAAAAGAAAAAATTTAATTGTTTACAGAGAAAAGGTTGAAATTGTTTACAGTCAGTGAGGAGAAGTAATAATCATAACAGAGAGAAAGAGAGACACATGGCTGATAGAATCTGTTTAAGATCAGGAGGGAGAAAAAGGGAGGAGGATGAATCCGTGTTGGGAAGCCTAGCTTCCAGGGAAACGTACTCCTTGGTGGCCTCCAGGAACATGGCGATCTGCCGTTTGATGTACGGCTGCCGGAGAATGAGCTTCACGTCAGGCCGCTCCTCTGGTCTCTTGCACAGCATGCTCTTGATCAGCTCGCCCAGCAGGGGGTCATACTTGCCCGGCATCTGAGGCAACTGGAAGGGACATCCAGGGGAAAACGATTAAAAATGGATGGTCAAACGCGACACTGCATTTCATTTTTAACCCGTGGAGACAAAGAAGGGAATAGAGGAAGAGATGGGGGGGGAGTGTATTGAGAAACAGGCGATCAACAACCAAACATCCACCAAAGCTGAAAATACTACGTATAACACATTGTTTACCTTTCCTTGTACAATGCGGTAAACCAGCGAGTTCATATCCTTGGCATTGAAGGCGTGCTTCAGTGTGGACATTTCATAGACGCAGCATCCCAGCGCCCACACATCCGACTGGAGAGAAAACCAACAACGCATTGGTGACCCCCACTTTGAACCGAGCCTAACCAAGAAAACAGCGGTGCACTAAGTGCAAATGCGTGCCCAGCCGGACTACCTTGTGATTATAGGGTTTATTGGAGAAAAGCTCAGGACTCATGTAGTACGGCGTTCCTATGAGGGTGCTCGCCATGTCGTTCTGGTTCTCTAGGACCCTGGCGATGCCAAGGTCTCCCACCTTGATGATGTTGGTCTTCGTCAGGAAGATGTTCTGGGTCTTCAGGTCCCGGTGAAGGATGTGCTTCTCATGCAGATACTGTTAGGTCAGATAGTGTGCGTGTAAACAGACTCAGAAGAAACATATCTTATTTGACTTTTTAGTGTGTTTATAACTTAGGATAAAAGCGTAATTTAGCAGGGGTGGCACAGGAGTGACCTGGACCTAGTTTTAGTTTTGTCCGTCCATTAGTCTAAATTCTTCATTGTAGTGTTTGCTGTCCAAGATACTGCCAGTTTCACACCTAGTTTTTGATTGACAAGTTCAAATCCAACCCATCAACTTCTAGATTTCGTAGATTTCGTAGTAGACCACATTTTTGGTCTCGTCGTCTCCCCCCCCCCCCCCCCCCCCCCCCCCCCCCCCCCCCCCCCCCCCCCCCCCCCCCCCCCCCCCCCCCCCCCCCCCCCGCCCACCCCCCCCCCCCCCCCCCCCCCCCCCCCCCCCCACCCCCCCCCCCACACCCCCCCCCCCCCCCCCCCACACACACACCCACACCCCCACCCCCCCACCCACCACACACACACACTACACACACACACACACACACACACACACACACACACACACACACACACACACCCCACACACACACAACACACACACACACACACACACACACACACACACACACACACA